>JAVSBV010131180.1:0-17505 GCA_033117975.1 Parotocinclus spilosoma
ATTAAATGTGCACCTCAACTCTCCTGTTTCCACCAGAACTGTCCATCAGGATCCACAGGGTCAATAAACACGGCCGGGCTGCTATAATCACACCTTTGTCTAAAACCAGGTGTTTCAGTTTCATTGTCCAAACCCCTGTACATTCTTCAATGCTTGATCATGGACAGGGTTATGGGAGAGCCGGTGACTAACCGGCAGCATAGGGCGCAAGGGAGGAAAAACCCTAGACAGGGTAAGTGATAGTAAGTATGATTGATAAACATTATAATTTAATTACAATATTTTCTAATAATAATATATGGATTGGTGCCTTGTGCAACACTGGCTCTTCCACAACTATGTCCAGGGTTAAGCAGATAAGAAAGTAAATGAGTAACAAACATACGCTGCTCACAAAAAATAGGGGACATTTAATTTTGAAATATCCAATATTTTTGTGAGCAGTATACTTGTAATAGTTTAGTCTTTCGTTCCAGAATGACAAAGAAACAATCATACCTCATTCTGTAACTTCGCTAATTTGTAAAGCTTGAGCGGCAAAAAAGACTACATCTCCCATAAGCCTACGGGGTTTGTTACATAACAGCACATGGCGGTAGTTTATATATATATAACTACCTGTTCTGTGGTATAAGTGGCGTATAGGCTAAGCATCGTTTTTTAGTAGAACCACGATAGTTCAAGTTGATTTGTATATCTTTTATTTGCCGTAACTGTAGAACTTTGGTAATTGAACTCTTCACATAAAGAACGGCACGTTAGTCATCAGAGTTTACCGAGCTCGCTTTAAGTTTCACTGGTAATTTGTACAGTGTTGTGAACTTGCTGAATATTGCGATGCCAGAGGGTCCGGATCTGAATTTGGCCAGTGTGTATGTAAACACACGATGTGCGGGTTTAATATTCACTGGAGCTGTGGAAAAATCCGAGGTAAGCAAAGGAGCCGTGGTGCCGTTTTTCTGCGATGCCTACAGAATCAGTGCTTCATCCAGAGGAAAAGAGGTGCGTCTCACTCTAACTCCTGTAAAGAGTGACACAGACACCAAATGCAGATCAGGGGAGAACCAAGGGCCCATGGATATTATCTTTAGATTTGGCATGTCGGGCATTTTTCGCTTCACTACTTCATCAGAGCTTCCAAAGCACGCCCATCTTAGATTCTACACCAAAGAAGAACCTCAGAGAGTGCTGAGCTTTGTTGATGCCCGTAGATTTGGCAGCTGGCATCCCAATGCAAGCTGGCAACCAACCAGAGGACCATGCGTGATGTCTGAGTACGAGAGCTTCAGGTTCGGGCCATTCAGCTTGCCCCAAAACAGTTCTAATGACTTATTGCTTATTGATGATAATGACTAATCTGATGCAGCTTTATGTTTCAGAGACAACGTGTTGTCAAATTTGTCAGACAGTGCATTTAACAGGCCTATATGCGAAGTCCTCCTAAATCAGAAGTACTTCAACGGGATTGGAAACTACCTGCGAGCTGAGATACTCTACAGGTCAAGTCTAACTTTGTTGCTAACCCACTGATCCACCTTTTACAGGTCCATAGCCAGGGTTTTAAAAATAGTGCCTTTCTAGCTGGGTTAAGGGTGTGAAATTATTATTCAAAATAAAACATACAAATTAGGTATGAAGAAAGATCCCCCACACACACTGCTGTATATGAGCTTTTATTTGTAGGGGGTGGCTTGGCGAGTATCATTGTTGCCTCACAGCAAGAAAGTTGTGGTGGAGCAACCTGGGTCCTTTTTGTGTCTGTGTGGATTAACTCTGGGTACTCCCACAGTTTAAATATGTGCATGCTAGGTTAATTTGTGTCTCTAAAGTGCCCTTAGATGCTCTGGCCTTGCGCCTTATGCCGCTGGCTGGATATTTGCATTTATAGCATTTAGCAGACGCCCTTATCCAGAGCGACTTACAATTCATACAGTATTACAATTCAATCAATGGTGAGTTAAGGGCCTTGCTTAAGGACCCAACTGTGGCAGCTTGTCAGAGGTGGGATTTGAACCCAGGACCTTCAGGTCCAGGTCAAAAAAATGAGTGGAATTTTCAAATGCTTAGTTAAAATCAATAACTTGACATTTTTAACCTAACAGCAGTCAGTCAGTAAAAGAAAGGTAAACTTCAGAATAAGCCAATATAAATATATAGTTTTTTACATCTTTATTGTTCTGTTGTTGACATGGAGTATGACAGACTCCAGTACATGTGAGGATGTAGCTGTCCAAATAATTCAACACGTTTCTGCCTAAAGTCCCATGCATAGAATTTGAGCATTGAATCATGCATTGAATCATTTCCCTGCTGGAAGATCCAATAGTGGCCCATTTTAGTTTAGAAAGCTCCAGGCATTTAACTTTGTGGTGAGTTGATGGGAAAGGTTTTTTACTGGCATGCCTTCCAAATAATATGTTAGCACAGAGGTGGCATCGTGGTCTTGTAGAATGAATGACAATGTGCTTCTATTTTCTGTAACTCCCAAATAATGATCTTTGGGGGCAAATCGGCCAATCGTGTCTCAAAATGCTCCTTATCCTTTACATGAGTGTACACTTTATGTTTAGTAAAAGGGGATTTGGTGCGTCTCATCTGTTCTTCTTAGGCATCAACTTCTCACTTCACTTCTCAACATCACTTCCCTCGTTCTCTGCTCTCGTGCAAGCTCTATCATATACAGTGGTCACTAAATAATAGTAATCACTAAATAATCTAAACTGATATAAACATGGACTCATCTCAGAATTTTCTCTCATTAATTTTTTTTATCCAGTTGTATTTAACTTCACATTTACTTTTTTAGCTCCAGCATGGACTTTTTAGTGACTTCAGTTGTTTTCATGATTGGTTTGGCTTTGTTTTAATCTAGTCTTTGAACCTTGAAGACTTGCAAGTCATTTATGAGAACAAAGGCTAATTTTTGTCTCTGTTGCCATACCAGATCAGACATTCCTCCCTTCATGAATGCAAGGACTGTTTTAGAGGAACTTAAAATGAAAAGCAGAGAGTCACAAGATGTTAAGGATGAGATCACAGGGAAGGCTGAGGTGAAAACCACTCTGATAAAAGTCTTATTCATGTGTTCATTCACTAGTTCTTTTCTCACTTACAGTTCTTTTTTTCCACTTTTTTCAGACTTCTGATGCAAAGGGAAAGAATAAGAACACAGACCTACTCTCTTTCTGTCACACTGTACCACTGGAGGTGGTTAACCTTGGTAAAATATGACTTCTGTTGAATAATAAAGCTTGTAATACATGCAAGTAAAGTCTTTTCCGAAAAAACGGCAAAAACAATTAAGCTAAACTTGCACCGCTGGCCAAATAACATGGGCCAAACGCAATATTGCAAAGTCAGTGTTGTTTCCTCAACTTTAACTGCTAGTTGAAAAATATATTGTTCACAGAAGTTAGGAAATACTTCACAATGAAATAACCCCTAGTTTTTGTGAGTAGTGTATTTTGAAAATGTTTCCCAGGTAGTTGTGTTTAATGCGAGAACAAATATTCTCTGTAGGGTTCAAATCTGGACAATACACAAGCCTGGTGGACTGTGCAGATTACCAGATAATCACATTATTAGATATGTTGGAAGATTTTGAACACCCACCCTTGTGGTAGTTGGTCATGATTTAGAGTTTTTCATGATTTTAAAATTGGATTTATTGACCCTGTGGATCCAGATGGATTTTTTAACACCAGAGGGTACAATTATATGCAGTGCTATGGAATGGATGGATGGATGGATGGATGGATTGATGTTTTCACTCAGTTATTTAAGCTAGGGTGGAGCTCCATTGGGCATTTTGTTGAGGATGTTTCTAGAAATTCCTTTCATTGCAGAGGAATTGTTTAGAAACTTAAAATAAAGGAAATGTGCTTTATTTAGACTTCAGAAATAAAAACGAATATCTTATCAAATGTCTTATCATAATAATATCAAATCAAGAACTCAATATCGTAAACAAAATTGATTAGTAGGCATTGTTACACCCCTAGCAATAAGTATTACTAATAAACTAAAAAACACTTTTTCACATTACAAGTTGTTAACCCATTAAAAACCATGATCCCCATTTGGGGATCGGATGCTTTAAATTGCCTACTGATGGGATGGGATGGGATGGGATGTAAGACAGAAATAAAGTAAAAAATGTTCAGAAAAGTTTTTTGGCAGTTAATGGGTTAAGGCCAATAAAAGTTGTATATTTTTAGTTTGAGGTTTGGCCCATTGTTCTGTCCAACATTGTAGTAAGAAATTATAAAAAATTATGGTGGTGCAGTGTCTAGCACTGCCATCTAAGAGCGCCAGGATCCCAAATTCTCCGACTATATGCTCATCTGTGTGAATCTTGTATGTTGTCCCCATGCTTGGGTTTTCTCAGGGTAATCCAATTTCCTCCCTATGATGGATTGGTGTTGTTCCTGCTTTGCACCAACGCTGCTGGTTAGGCACCAGCTCTCAAAGGGTTTGGTGATTTAATTGGTTTTAGAGAGGTTTTCTCTGGGAAATTTGATATTTTTTTTATTTTTATTTCAGTCATTTTGCATTTAAAGAATCAGTTACTTTTTAGTCATTTTACCCTTTATACTTGGTGGGATCTGAAGCACATAGGGTCAAGGGACAATGCTGTATGGAGTCTAAGCCAATCAGTTAAAATATGCTCCTCACAACATCTCACAAATTTCCATTTAATTGAGAAAATCAGTTTACAAGTTTCTTGCCACTGCCACCCAAATCAGGAAATAGTAGGAAATGTCACTCCATATCAAGATTTCTGTATCCTGCTATGTATGTATCCTGCTATGTATGTATCCCTAAGTTTTGTGACCAGTATATTTTCTTACCAGCATTTAATTATAATTTTGCTTTTCTAAATCATTCACAGTCACAACCCCTTTTAATTAATAATAATTACAAACTGTGATTAAAACGAATACCATTTCACTGCCTTGTTGCACTGTGATGCTATCATTGTGAATGCAGTCTAAGAACCAGGACAGAGTGGGTAAGATCAAGTCCCAAAGCAAGAACAAATTTTCGTTGTACAGACCAGGACACTTCACAATATCCAGCACTGGACTGGAAAAAGTTGCCATTACTTGGGAACTTTAGTCTTGTTTCCACGATGGCTGCTAAATCATTACACCTGAGCATTAATATCAGTTGTACATGTCAGTACGGGTGGCCGATATGGCCCTAAAATATCACAATATTTTAGGGTACTTTTGCAATAACGGTATATATGTTGATATGTTTCAACAACATACACTTGCAACAATATATATTTTATACTTTAAAGTACCTCACCTCTCTGCATTTTTTATTTTAGTCAGCTATGTGAGATGTGAATCTAAAACAGATTAGATTTGTTGTTACAGACCTTTTGCATAACTTGCGTATCACTGTAGTTTGTTGTACATCTGATATTTTGTACCAAAACCACATCCACACTACCGAAGTCGCTCCCCTTTTTGGCACAAAAACCTCCACCACAGAATGACTTTGTTTCATATCTGTTGCTCTGCCTATTGGTCATGTAATGGAAGTACTCTGTGTAAATCCATTATGTCAAGACATAATATGGATGTTTTATATCGTTTAATAAAATGTAATTATATAATTGTATTGTCGCGAATGATACGATATGGCACGCCCCTACATGTCAGTAATTATTTTTTCTTTCTTTAGGTAATCAAGGTTACGATCCAGAGAAGACATATTATGTGGATTTTGCATCGTGGGTGCAGTGTTACAATGTTGATGGGATGAGGTCATTAAAGGATCGTGATGGAAGAACCATATGGTTTAAGGTAAAGGATGAATTTTAACTTCTTGGATTGTTCTTACAAGATTGTTTGCTGTTAAGCTGGCATGGCTATTTATTTGCGTTAATATGGTGATTATATAAAGTTTACAGTGCCTTTAGAACTTCTTTATTGAACTATAGAGTTAATATAAACAAATCTTTTTTTTTAGCTTTACTTATATATGGGTTATCACAGATCAGGTAAACTTTTTCATCACATCCTCTGCAAATGCAAGACACCTTGGAATAGTCTTTGATAACCGCTGAGCTTCTCTGGTCATACTGCCAAACTGTCCCAGTCATGCAAGTATATCTACTACAGCACCAGGGAGATCTGACTTTTCCTTTCAAAGGAAATCACTTAGGTGCTTGTCCAGTCTCTTGGTCCATCAAGTTAGTTTGTCCACTGCTAGCCTACTGCTCATCTAGTACATGTTACTGTGAATAATATCAGATACCTGTTACTGATTCAAAATGCAGAAGCACAAATCATTTTACATTTCTCAGTTTTCTCATGTCACCCCACTGCTACATTCATGCCATCTGCTACTTGTAGTTGCCCACATAATATTTAGAACACTGGAGCTCACTTCAAACTCAAACAGGGTTTTAATTGGCCCATTTGTACTCTTGTGAGGTAGTGTGTCCTACGTTGTATACAAAGCACTTATGCAAGTCACTCTGGATTAGTGCATCTGTACATGATGCAAATGTGTAAATAGTGAAATAAGGCAGTCTTGAGCAGCTTTTGAGGTTATGCTGTAAGACTAAAGTATTTCAAAAGGTATGCTGATTTTCTTTAGGCACTGTTTTCTTTAGCAAAACATGAAGCATTTTCAGCAATCATCAGTCTGGGATTAGATAAAAATGGGACATATTGATTAATCCACTAATGTATGCATTTTAGGTATGATAACTGAAATCCATAAATTAATATTTCATTACATCTTTTGCCTGTTAATGATTTTATTTAGAAATGTAATTTTGCTCTCTTTTTAGATCATGATCAAATTAGAATTAGCTTAGGAAAGCTAAGGAACAAGGAAAATGTTTAGGTGATCACCTTTTTAGGTGTTTTTGGATGCCACAGATAATTCAGTGCAGCTCATATTATTGTGTGTGTGTGTGTGTGTGTGTGTGTGTGACTTTCAGGGGGATCCTGGTCCAATGGCACCAAAAGGTAGTGGAAGCTTCCCTTACTTGTTCAAACTGTTTTGTAAGTAGTCACTGCCTGCTATCTAAAGTTGTTTACATTTTAGCTTCTAAATCTCTCAAGAGAAAGAGGAACATTAAGAAAAAACATGTCTATACAAATAGAAAGGTGAGATCCAGTCACTTACACAATATGGTGCAATACTGTATAGGCTTTTTTATTTTATTTTATTTTTTTAAAACTTTTCCCCACTTCAAAGGAAAAGGAGCCATTCTCTGGAAAAATGGAAAGTGATATAGATAAGAAACACAAAGGCAACAGGAAACGTCATGCCAGTAAGAAAGGACATGACGCCAACGCAACTGATGAAAAGAAAAATATTAAAGCACACAGACTGAGCCGCTCAACTGGTGACTACCACTTTTTCTGTTTGTAGTTTCAATGTGGAAGCATTTATAACTAAATCATTGGTTTCTCTTAGGTCTGCAGAATACCAAGGGTAAGAGAACAAGAAAAAGCATTGTGGAAGGTAAAGCTACAGCTAAAGGCACCCGCAAATCAAACAGGAAGACGGGACGTACAGCAAATTAATAATTTCTATAAATATATAAAATGTGAGACCAAAGTAAACAAATTTGTCACACACACCATGAGAGTTTCAAATCCAGAACCAACTATTTTGGCTCACTCATACCTTTTCATATCCAGTTTTATTATTAGCTCCCTGGACAGAAAAATGCATCCACCAACTTAAGTGTTAATTAGCTGTTGGATAGTGTTTAGCTAATTAAATAAACTAGTAGAAGTTATAGCAAAAGTAAACCAGTCAAATAAACCCCTTAGATTTGGCTGGCCACTGAAATCCCTGGATATCCCACTAAAAATGTATAAGAATTAGATAAAGGGAAGTGAGCCCAAATATTGGAGAAGAATGTCTAGTTTGATTCTTAGTTTTAATGTTCAATTAGTAAGGAAAACTATCTTCATTTTCCTGTATTATGATAATAGATGTGTTATGATAGATGTGAGTGCAGAAAAACAAGTCATTTATAAAGCTAAAGCTTTATTTTCATGAACAATAAAAAACACATTTACAAGAACCGCTTTATTGTAAATGTTGAATTATCTGCATTAAACTTGTTAAAAATCAATGGCTTTCTTTAGCTTTTGTTTGTATCCACCAGTGGAGCTCAGTGGAGCTGTAAAATGAGTGAGATGATCTGAAATGGTTTAAACTTGAGGGTTATTTCAGAGTCAGAGAGTGCAGCAGGATGACTCTGGTGCTCCAGTAGGTCACAACTGTAGTTAAAAGGGGAGAAAATGAGTCTCATACACAAATCATTACAATACAGATGCAGCATAGATGCATTCAAATCATTTACTTTTCTTAACTTGTAGCTCATATGATATGAGCCTTGACTTTAAATAGACTTTCTTAGAAAGACTTTTACTTTGATGTGATCCCATTAGAGCTACCTCTCTGGGAGACTGAAGCTACCTAAGACTAGTGAGGAGGATACAACATCCCTCGTTCTGTAACCATTAGGTAGATTATGTTTCAAGATGATGAGTTGGGAGTCCAGCACAGTTAGACGATTACCCTGCTGTTACATGTACTAATGTGGCTGTTAAAATTTTATGAGTTGATTTGTATGTTAAGTGTGATACACCAATGGAACTTTAAACTGAAAGCTACGTGTACAACCCCTGGCAAAAATTATGCAGTCACCATTCTTGGGAGGAACAGCTTTCATTTGTTTAATTTTGTAAAAATCTGGCATTAGGAAAACAAACAAAAAAAATTTTATGTAAAACAATTGGCACTGACTACAGCAATTTTTTTTGTGTGTGTGTGTGTGTGTGTGTGTGTGTGTGTGTGTGTGTGTGTGTATATATACACATACATAAAATTGCTGTAGTCTATGCCAATTGTTTTGCATCAAGTAGAGGCAAAAATATATGGAATCACTAAATTCTGAGAAAAATATTAAGGAATCATGGAAAAAAAAAACACTGCACCTTTAGTACTTTGTTGCTCCACCTCTGGCTTTTCTGTATGTACATCTAATTTCTTTTTGGTGATTTTCTTACAGTTCAATCACAGATATTGACTCCCGTTTCCACCCACTTGTTTCTTATTTGTTTTGTTGTGCATTTTCTGTTTTTTTTTTTTGTTTTGTTTTTGTTTTGTCTCACAGCAATTGTCGAGCCAATTTGTTGCACAGGTTGGGGAATGAGGTGTGTGTGTGTGTGTGTGTGTGTGTGTGTGTGTGTGTGTGTGTGTGTGTGTGTGTGTGTGCGCGCGCGCTGAGTGTTATTTAGAGGATTTAGAGATGAGGCGCATCAGTTAAGTGATGGTCCTGCATGTTGATTTTGGATGGAAACTGTAGGTGAAGCTTGTCCTGTGCTTGATATTGCTGATTGCGTTATTGTCTGGCCAAAGACAACAGGTGTTATTTCTTGAATAACATCCTCTCCAAGTGTTTCCCTCGAGAAAGTAGCGTTAAATGTAGAGAAACTGAGCCGTTCACAGACTGTCTAGTAAATACACAGCTGCGTCTGCTCTTCTGTTTTTTGTTTTTTTTTTTTTCAGGTGCTTAGACATTTTTCTTTTGGTTTTTCCAAAGACCCACTTTCCATTCTAATATATGCAGCTGTCAAACCACTTTAACTTTAAGTTCAGTGACAATTCAGGGTGTTTCAGTTTGGATACCATTCCATAATGACAAAAAAATGCTGGTTTTTGTTGATACCAATTAACTTGTTGGTTTATTGTCTTATAAACCATAACTGAACGCAGACAAATGGCTTCAGTTGAGGGGAATGCTATAAGGCATTTGTGGCATAAAATGGCAGGTGTGAAGCTCCTTTTAAAATGCACTGCTCACATAAATTATTATATTTCATTTAAAAATATTCCCTCATTTTGCAATCATATGAAAGCCAGAAAGCAGTCCAAAGATTTAGTAAATCTTAGAAAAGACTGGCTGATGGGATGTTTTTCTTCGATTTTTATATTTAAATTTGTATTTTTGTTTAGGTACAAAAATGTAAAAAGTAATACTATTGTCAAAAACTGCTAAACCAACAACACTGCCCTGGGTTCGTGTACCAGTGGTACCTTCTGACCAGGGCATCATACAGGCACTGGTGGCAAGAGGAAGGAGAAGCCAGCCAGGGAACCTTTCCGCTGCACCTCAACACCGACCTCTATTGGCCCAAAATTGGACTGGCGTGACCCTGCGAATAGTAAAATTAGACAAATTCAGACACTGGTGATTATTGTCGCAAGAATAAAATATTTAGACAGTAGAGAGGGCGTGAATTATACAGAATAATCTCACGGCTTTGCTTTGCCCCTTATATACTGCACTGTCCTTTGGCTTGTTTCTTCAACCGTAACGTTATATGCAAATACAGTCGATTCCGGTTAATGGGACCAGCCGCTTATTCGGACCAAATCCTAAAGTACCGAAACAAATCCTTTTATATACGTGTAATATTATTCGCTTATTTGGACCAAAATTCCGCTTAATCGGACCAAAGAACGTGTACAGTATGTTGTTTTTGTTCGCTATACGTGTAAATCTCGCAATAAAGGTTTGATAAACATTTAACAAATATGTTACATAGCACGTCCCGTCTTGTAACATAGAGCATGTTCGTTTAATCGGACCAGCCGGTTATTAGGACCAAAACGATCGCGTCCCAATGTGGTCCTATTAACCGGAATCGACTGTATATGAATGACATGACAAAAAATACATAAGTAAATAATACATAAAAATAGATGATCTTTGTTAGTCTTGTATTCTTCTATAGTTTATTAAGACATTTTACATTTTGTTAGATAACATGAAGTGATGAAGGTTGTGGTAGTCATGTGCTGACCCCTACACCTTGGAAGGAGGGCTGTAAGCTGCAATTGAATCTGAATTGAATGAGGTGCTTCTAAACACCAGCAAAGAAAACGCACCACTAACACCATATCCATCAACACCATGCTGACCAGCTCCTCAACTGACCAATGAAGCCAACGGGCAGAGTTACAGTGGCAGGGAATTGATAACCATCTAAACTTCCCTCCTGTAGACATGGTTTAATCTCTAATCGTCATGGTATTTGATTGCACCACAAGAGCACCAGCAATATTATCCAATTTATATTAAAATCTGACAGATTCGACCAAGAAGTTACAACTTAGATGTAGCTGAACCTTCCAGTAATGCAGAGATCCAATATATACATCCAAGTTCATTCAAATTGTGCTTATATGAGCTTGGATCCGCCGAAGATCATTTGAAGAATACTAAAAAAATATATATATATTTTGGGTATTTCTTGGATCCATTTATTTTTTAGCTTTTTCCGACAACAGTTCTCTTCTGTTCATTTACATTTTTTCCAGATTCACTTTAATTTAATTGTAGGTTAAATTTTTTATAAAATTGTATTTTTATTTCTTCCTCCTTCCTTGTATTGATTTTACATAGTCCTCGAGAAATTGAAAAGTGCTGAAAAATAAAGTTTTATTTTTATTTTCTTTCCTCCCTCCTCAATAGATTCTTAAGTAGGGACGTCCGAGGAACAAGCAATTAAAAAAGTCTGGCCTAATACACTGCTCGCCTAAAGGATTATTTTGTCTCATTATTGAACTGAGAAAAGCCCAGGACCCAGTTGGTCAGAGATGGTTGTGTAGTAGTCCATTAATAGTGATAGACAATGCAGAGGGATGACAAATCTAAACAGTCAACAGTAATACAATCAGTAATTGTATACAGTCATCTGTATAGTAAGTGAAGCTGATAGAATTGGCAAGTTGTATGAATACTAGACCTGGATCACTGTTATGTATCAAAGTCAAACAATGTGAGAATGACCTTACAAATGGCTGCTACTGAGCCCCTTTAATGTCTAATCCATTTCAGAATGGACCAGCGCCATGCTGGCTTATGATTGGCATCATGTGACTAAGAGAAAACAAACAGACTTTATTCCTTAAGTGCCTCCCAAAAACAATTACTGGAAGAAAAATTATTGTTATAAAGCAAACACAGCCTGAACAAAGTCTTGGAAAAACTTTTGTTTCACTTGAAAAGTTTTTTTTTTGACGGGAAAAGGTTTTTTGGCACCAGTATAGATTTAATGTTTGGTGCTTGCCCACAAGGTCTAACCAGGTACACCTGACCAGCCCGAGCCTGCCCCGATTACTACACATAGTCAAATGGAAAGCTCCCATGTATATA
Source organism: Parotocinclus spilosoma (assembly GCA_033117975.1). Lineage (NCBI taxonomy): Eukaryota > Metazoa > Chordata > Actinopteri > Siluriformes > Loricariidae > Parotocinclus > Parotocinclus spilosoma. Next base: position 12,212 of record JAVSBV010131180.1, read on the forward strand.
GTATTACAAGTATAATTGCTTGGGGTTGTGACGTACAAGTTCTCAGGCCGCTGTGGGTTGATCCTGTCCTTGTGTTTATTCTTCTTGTGCTGCAGCCAGACTCCGAAACCCAGAGGAGATTGTTTCACAGACACAGCTCTCCTCTGAGCCCATATCAACAGTCGAAAAAGAAATGGTCTGATGTTTCCCAGTGAGAAATGCTGCCAAACACTTCCAGACTCTTCCAGAAGTGTCGGCAGTGTAAACAAGACCATGGTGGACCATGGAAACAGATTTATGTGCCGCTGAACCTGTTCTGTGATAGAAGCATCCAGTCGACTCACCTGCACCTCACTCAAACTTTGAACACAGCAGGACAACAGACGAGGAGCTCTGAAGTCAACACCAGGAACTGAGGGGCGATACTTAATGCCGGAACATGGCCTTGGCCGTGCTGAGAAGAAAGGTTTGAGTGAGCACAGTCCATTTTCTGAGCACGCCAGCCAGCACAGATGTGCTCTGGTTTGGAAAGTAAGCCAACTTGAATCAGAGCATTCCACCGTGGCCGGCCTGGAGCACATGAGAAATGGTTGAAATGGTATTAAGATACATTACTGTGGTTCAAGCCAAGACATTACAGATCCTCCCCTCCCAGCCCAGATTTAATTTTAAGTCACCCATTTAATATTCTGACCAAAAAGACCTTGATTTTAGGTCATATTTAGTCACGTCTTATTGAAATATAGACTTGTGTCGACCTTTTCCTATCCCTAATGTGATCAATCCAGCTGATCACAAATTAATATGGGAACTATAATATATTTAATGGCGTTCCCTGCGGAGGTTCCTGTCATTTAGAAAATCAGCACAAAATATCACAATGCTACTAATGCTGTCGGAGGGTTGAGGGTTCAAGTTCAAGCATTGCAGAGCTGTCACCTTTGAGCAAAAGCAGTTCATGGCTTGTATTGGATCTTTTAAGGTTACATCAGTTATAGGTATGGATAAGTATGTGAAATTAGTGTGAATGCAATTTAAAGGGTTCTCAGACTTTTCTGTAAGACTACATCTCAGTCAGTATCTACTCGGACTAAATAACCAATAAAAGGGGCTACATTTCAGTCGATGAAAATGTTTGTCAAGCTGGAACCAAACAGTTTGAAACATTTAGCAACAAAATGCCACTGTAAACAGCTTTCATATGATTAAACATATGATTAGTAAACAAAGACAACAGAATCTGTGTGTGTGAACTAAAAATCAGCAATACATGACCGACTCGCAGTGTCACTCAGCACCCCGTCACAATGGACATGACTGCTAAACATCTGCTGTGTTTTGCACCAAGAAATACTGTTTACGTTTTTTGTATGGCTCGACACAGACAGAAAGGGCTTCCATTCATTTGCCGATCATATGGGGTGCAGATTTTTAACTACGTTTATAACATCCATACAAATATTATTTTAGTCGGTGATTGGTTGAAATGCAAATTATTGAATTAATAATTAAGTATCAGTCATTATTGTTGACAGCATTACAAAACCTTCGTCAATTAGCAATGTCATCAGTGATTGTTGGCTAAAGCAAAACTACTTCCCCTTTGCTCCGGGAATAAACGAAGACATGGCTAAGTCTGGTATTTACATAGAGCCGTAACTCCTAACTCGAAGGTGTCGTATTTATAGTTCCACACATTGTTTAATCTCCTTTTTAGAAATTCAATAAAAGACAAGTCCTTTGACCTAGGGTGCCCAAACTTTTGTATAGCTTTTTGTTTCATGGATATGACAATTCCTTTAAGTATGCAAACAGACCAGCCACAGGCCAAAGTGGACAAACATGGGCTCACAAGGCATTATTCATGTCTCTGAGCAGTAACTTGGAGTGTAATTCTAAAATAAACACAGCATGCACACACTTCAGATTATGAGCTTGCCTAACACAAATGAGTGAAATGAATGAGTGAAAGGATGGATGGATGAAATCATTCCATGTCTAACAAAGGATGTGGTTGTTGTGTTTTGTGTAACAGGTCTTGAATGGTGATGGATGGGAGGCTGTCAGAATGTAGCAGACAGGCTGCCTGCATAGTGCACACTGCTTGCTATAATGTCAGCTGGCATTTTAAGAAATGGTATTTTGGCTAGAATAAATAAAAGTATTTATGTTAAATTGTTACCTATCAGCAGCATTTTTTAAATGAACTCCCACATGAACACCCAGTCTAAAGCAACACACCATTCAGTACTGTTTGTTTGTCAAATGTCACAGGACAACCCTTTATTTCAGAAACAAAAGGGAAATGACATCTGAATACCCCAGCGAGTAATGGGTGAGGGGCCTGTATTTTAGGCTATGGCCAGAACATGGCCACCATCTTGGATCAAGGGCAAGTATTTCCAATGGGAAGGTGGTAATGTACCTTATCAAAGAAGACCAGAATTGTCTCAGAAATTGATTGCTGCAATCACATATTACAATATCTCTTCTGGTTCTAAGGTTTTAAACTTTTGTTATTTATCACAGGTAACTGAATATGGAATTGACGATTCTGATATACAGGAACGCAGGTGCTGTATCATGACCTCAGACAAAACAACCGACACCCAGATATTTCAAACTTGGGTTGGTCACTTCGTACTTCTTACTTTTTTTTCAGACTGATCCTTATGTCTTAGGATTTTCTCCCTGCTCTGCTTTCAGAAAATGGTTTCTTTGCTGCTACCCTTCCAAACGACCATTCCTGTTTCTTCAGCTTCTTTAGACTGCAGAAGGGTCTTGGTATGCTGATTTTTTTAAATGCTGAACACAAATTTCCTGTATTATCTGGCTGTATTCTAATAAAGAAATTGGGAAAGAATTATATATGGTCATTATGTATTTGCTAAATCAATGGTATAGTTAATGTAATGGTGTTCAAATTGTCAACAATACGTTATATATGGCCATTATACCATTGCTAAAACAACAGATCTTATAATGGCCCAAGACTGTTGCACCGTACTGCAGTTCTGCAAAGTTTAATTTGAAAGATTTTTTATTGTTTCACCTATCCAGATGACCACCAATGTTGTGCAATTTATCAGGACTTAGGCGAGTTGGTAATTGTACCTTGTAATTACCATATGAGAGATGCCTTTTCATTTATAAAATCAACACTGTGCCAAAACATTTGCAGAAGACAAAAGCAGTTAATGTTCAAACTCAGTTCAAACTGTGACTCTGAATCAAAATGAGAACTTTCATATGTTTTAATTATATATGATAACCATTTATAAGTAGGGTAACAAACTATAATCGAGTTTGTTATATTTTTTAATCCTACTACCTTAGGAGGAATAATAGATAAATATTTTTTAAATGTGGGGCTTAAAGTCTCAGGACTGGAGACTTAACTTTGTAGTCAATAATTAACTGAAATATAAAATATACTGCTCACAAAAATAGGGGATACCCCAAAATGAAATAGCCACTAATTTTTGTGAACAGTGTCTTGTAAGTCTGAATTGTACTACCACCCGTAAGAACATAATCTCTATGACAGATGGACAAATGCTTGGCTTAAACACGACAGTAACCCCGGCAGAGCTCTGTTTATTTGTCTTTTGTGCCCACAGGGGGGGGTTTGATAACTCCAACTTGATCACTAAACAATGCAAACAAAACCAAACAGTTTTCCAGCTTCAACGTTTTGGCTCATGCCCGTGTTACTGCCTGCTCATTGTTATACACACAAGAGACAAGGGACAGGAGAAATTGGCTAATAAGACCTGTGATTTGCTCCCACAAACATGACATTTAGATTTTACATTTACACCATTTACAGTAGCAGATGCCCTTAAATCAGAGTGTCTGATACAATCTTACAATCTAAGCAGTTGTGTAAGGCTTGATCAAGGATCCAACAATGGCAGTCTGGCAGAGATGTGATTTAAAACCTGAAGCATCGGATCCATACTCCAGTACCTTAAATGCTAGGCTACCACAGTACCCCCTTTTATAACTCTAAAGCCTGTGTTGTGCAGAGGTCAATGTACATATTATAATTACTTACAAGTGAAAATAATATATATTTGAATATTAAAACCCAGGGTCCAATCTATACATTTAGCAGATGTTCTCCTCCAAAATATCTCTGAGTTAAAGATCTTACTCAATGGCTCAAAAGTGGCAGCTTGACAGTGCAAAGGCCTGAAAGTTGGACCACCTCACCCATGGTCCAGTAGCTTAACCACTGTGGCATCTATACGTATATAATTAGTACATATACTTCCTAAACGATGTGTAGGTTGCAGGTTCTAACCTGGTTTCTTCTTCTTATTGAGGCTAGGCTCTGGAAACCTGACTTGCTCGCAGTTAGTGAATCATACTTGCCCAGTGACACTGATCCTCAGGCTGATTTTCATCTCAGTGAAGGACATAGTAGAGACATTGACGTTGCCCTGCATGTGTGTTCTAGCTACGTGCCAAGAATGATATCATCTTAACCATTACACAGAGAATTCAATACCATTTTGTCTATCAGAAACAGTGTGGAGCAATTTTAGGGTTATTTCTTTGTTAAAAAATAGTGGTCAGGCCCAAGTCATGTGCGCTCCAGCACCTGTCCCCAGAGAACACAGGTTGAAGGCACATGTGCCCAGAACAGGATGCCAGTTTGTCAAAGGGCTAGTTAGTAAACACGGTCTCATCTCTTACCACTAGGGACTCATGTGGCTGGAGTGATGAGTGCTGGGAAATGTAGTGAGGAAAAGCCACAACATTTAACGATCAGCTTGTTTTTACTTTTCGATACATTATTCAATAATTTACAGGATATATTCAATACTTTTATAAAAACATATGTATGTTAATGATTTTGTCCAACTGTAGTTTAATGTAAGTGTTTTAGGCATGTTTAAGGTAGGCTACACTATACTATACTCTAGAGTACATACCAAACTCTACGGTTTACGATACATTCAATATACAATGGATTTGTGCGTTTGTGTCCCTATCAGAAGTATGCCACTACAAGTGGAAGTTTACATTTGAAAACAAGAAATCAAAGCGCCTCCACAAAATCAGAATTTCTTTCCACAATTGTGTATTTTTTAAAGTTAAATTTCTCATTTTACCAGCACTTTTTATTCCTGATCGGGGTCACTTAGCTGGAGTCTAACCCAGAATTCACAGACCAAACACATACAGGGGTTAGACAATGAAACTGAAACACCTGTCATTTTAGTGTGGGAGATTTGTGATGTATCAAGAGCCACGGTATCCAGGGTAATGTCAGCATACCACCAAGAACGACGAACCACATCCAACAG
>JAVSBV010131203.1:0-17504 GCA_033117975.1 Parotocinclus spilosoma
ACGATCAAACCGTGTTCACTGAGGCGCTCGAACAACTGGCGGAGGTGCAGTATGTGCTCCTCAGCGGACGGACTGGCAACCAGTATGTCGTCCAGATAAACAAATAAAAATGGCATACCACGCAAAACGGAGTCCATGAGGCGCTGAAACGTCTGCACCGCACCCTTAAGCCCGAAAGGCATCCTCAAAAAGGCCAAAAGGTGTAATAACTAATAAGGTGTGTTTTGGGTACATCACAAGGATGGACCGGAACCTGATGGTAGCCCCTCACCAAATCCACCTTAGAAAAAATAGTTGTCCTAGCCAGATGGACGGAAAAATCCTGAATGTGGGGGAACCGGGTACCTGTCATTAGCCGTGGCATTATTAAGGCACCGAAAATCTCCACAAGGGTGCCACCCCCCGTCAGATTTAGGAACCATGTGCAACGGAAATGCCCACAGGCTGTTGGAACGCCGCACGATACCCAAGCGCTCCATGTTAGCAAACTCCTCCCTGGCTATAGCTAACTTAGCGGCATCAAGACCGACCGTGGTGACGTAATGCTCCACGCCATGTTTAGTTACAGCCGCGGAGAAAGTGGGGACCGTAAGGGTGGGAAACTCAGCAAGCAAACGCTGGTATACATCACCTTTGGCAAGAATGTTAGCTAGGGGCAGAGGGCCGGGACCACCAAGTGTGCAAGGATAAGTCACAGTCCCAGTGAAATTGACGGTAATTTTTGGACCGTACCAGCGTGGTGCTGGCCAGCGCTGTGTGTACGGTAGGAGGGAGCTGACGTAGAAATAGGTGAGTAAAAAGAAACAAAGTGTCACTGGAACCTAGCATAGCCAGCATGTTTTCCATTAGTTCTGAGGGTTTATTATCCCCCAATCCGTTTAGGGACAAAAGGCAATCAGCCCGCTGCTCGTCCGAAAGCTGATAGATCCGAAGCAGGTTCTCCTTAAGCGCTCAGTACTTATTATCAGGCGGCAGGTCCCGGAGCAGCCCCATCAGCCGGCGGGTGGAAACCGAATCCAGCGCCGCGACGACATGGAAATACTTTGTGTCGTCCGAGGTGATGCCGCGGAGGTGAAACTGGGCCTCCACATGCTGGAACCAAGGCTCTGGATCGTGCTGCCAAAACTCCGGGAGCTTTACCGTGGCCGCAAAAATAGCGGGAGATGCGGCGGCGGCCGCAACCGGCGAGCTGTCGTCAGCAAAAGACATGTTCTTTATACATGTTCACCAATGTAGGAGCTCTTGAACCCTCCTACTTTGCTGTACCCTGTTCTCCAATCAGAGCCCAGGGCATTCTGGAGTGAAAATCCAAATATGCTATATTGTTCAGCTAGGTCTATATATAATAGCAGGCCATATTCAGACTGTGTGACATCGACCATATGGTAATGGTTCCCAGGTTATGACTCGTTACTCTTTCCAATTGTTAAACCTTAACTGTTAATAATGTTCATTAAACCAACAAAATGGAACATATTCAATATTACTGCACCGCTTGAAGTGTGTTCTTTTTTTATCCAACATTGGTCCAGTAGCTAATAAGTTCACAGTTCAATGTAGGGCAGGTTTATGCCTATTCCAGAAAGGCCTCAATGTGCAAGATCACCAATCCCGATTAAACAAAAGAAATCCCGACAGGTAAGGTGCGAATGTTCTGACTGGAGGAGCTGTGAATGGTAATTGTTGTTGTGCTGAAGTGTTGCAATTCCAGATGGCTGGAGACAGAGCAAAGCACAATGGCGTGTGAGGAGAGCCGTTATCAAACCTTAGAAAAAAACTTGATTTATCTCATTCACCCTTTCATAATTGCCCTCAGATCATGGTCCAGGGCTTTGCTGATTAAAAGCTGTGATGTGTCTCGGGCCTTTCCATACATCCTCATTGTTCTTTTCCAAATTAGCTCCCAGTTTAGCCCTATCCTCCTCCATGGCCTCTTAATCCTTATTTTAAGATCATTGTTTTTATCATGTTCATGTTTATCATGTTTATTATACGTATGTTTTTGTTGGATTTCAAATATATAAAGAAAGAATATAAACATTAACCCAAGGGATCTAAGGTCACGTGCATTCACTGTTGGTTTTGGGGGATTTCTCCAAATTCTCTGAATCCTTTGATGATGAAATCTCTAATTTTTTAAAATAAAAAATGGATTACATGCTAAACTTAATGCAACATTATTACACTTGTGGGTGCTTGTTGTTTGGAGTATTTGTCCAAGTGCATGAAGCCAGCCAATATACATGCACACTGAACCTTGGCAGAATTGTTCGGTAGGTGGCATAAATGGATCCCTGTTCACTGCCCCACGGAGACTCCGATGCGTCGTGCGTCATGTATCGAATCCACTAACCACGCTGAGGTAGAGAACTGAGACACCATAAATACACTACTGCTTAAATGCAGACTCTTGTATCTGGTGGTGGTGTTTTAATTCCTTCCATCCGCAGGCAATCATATCTCCAGACTAAGGAATAGCTCATTTTCTGAGCTATAACAGCTTTTATTGAGCACATTGTGACAGTTTAGCTTACTGTTCACCACCATTGTCTGGCAAGTGCACACACACATGCGCACACACATACACATACACTAAATCTTTCTTGTTGAAAGAAACACAGACTGCAGCAAATGTTCCATCATGTAAAGTGGGAGAACCAAAAAGTGGTTATGAGTTTCTCCTCCATGTTTACTGCATGCTTTTGGAGAATGAGGTGCATCAGTGATCTAACAATTATGTTTAGGTCATTTGATGGATATTTTGTGTTTTTACACATTGACAGTAGTTGTCCATTCGGGTAACATTTTTGTCTTGTAAATATGATTGTTTTTATTTATTAACCCCCTGGCAAGTTCCATCAGTGGTTTGCAGTGACACATGATTTAACTTATCAAGTATCAAGGTTGCTGTGCTGGTAAATAAGTGTGTGCTCAAAATGATTAAATTCCTGAACTCCACTGCTTGTGCCAAAAAAGTCTCTGCTTCGACAGTTGTTCAGATGGCAGAACTCACCCCATTGGCATTGCTCTGTGCCACAGATAGCCAGAACTCACTTGCCAGAGGGTTAGTGATGTATTTAATAATGGAAAAAAAAAACCAAAATCTACTTTAAGAAATAATATTTAGCAATTTCAAATTAAAACCCTAAATATGTTTTTATTTATTTCAAGGAAGCAGTCACAATTAAGTTGTGTCTCTCTGGAAGAGCCTGTCAGAGGTCATTGCTTTTATATTTTTGATATTTCTGTATATACACTATTATTGTAAGGGCATTTAGAATTATTAGGCCAACCTTCTAATTTGGCTTTAACAGAATATTGAAGCCAATCAACCGTGATAAGTTGGGCTGGAAAAAATTTCCAGGGTCTAGCAGATGTTATATAAATGTGATTTTAAAATTAATTTGGACTACTCTGTTAATGATAAAAGCTTTTTTTCTAATTGTTCCATGTCCTCTTATTAATCCTGTTGAGAAATGTAAAAAATGTGACAATTTGTATTTAAAAAGATCAGCATTATGGGCGGGGCCATGCTTGATCATGTACATATGAGAATTGTTCATGCGCTTCTGACCCATCTAAGCAAATCCCATCCTGCCCAACAGTCATCAAAGAAGGGTATTTATTTTATTTTAATTTAGATATGGGAAATACTGTCATTAAGTTTTGACCATGTAGGATTTTTGTAGGAAAATAATAGGTTATTATGTTTATAGGTATTTATAGGTGATTTAGTTTGTGTAGTTGCTCTGCTCTTATCTTCAAGATCAATGCAGAGTGCCTGCAAATTACAACAGTTTAGTTCTTTGCTGGCTTTGACAAGCACTCCAGCAAGCTGCTGGAGCTCATCAGGAAAAAGGCAGGAGTTGTGAAGGAAAGGACTGCCAGGATTTTGCAGATTTTGGATGAGGTAGCTATGAATGTCATGTATAAATTGTCCTGTTGCGTGTGTGTTTGTGTGTGTGTGTGTCTAATGTGAAATAATAGTCATTTTTCATACTCATACTGTGGACATCAACATCAGAAGAGAATGCATCTTCAAAGCTGTAATGATCTACCTGGGTGAACCTGTTCAGCACCTTATCAGAGAATCCCAGGTAAGGGCCTCTCCCTCAATTACGGATAGTTAACAGCCAAAGACCATTCTCAAATGTAATAAGTGCTAAGTGAAAATACTATATAAAAATATTTTTTTTCTTTGCCAGCTTTTTTTCCACTAAGTGCCTTGTCTCCATTGTTTAGCTCAGGGAAAGGTAATGTTAAGTTTTATGCATTGTTGTGGTATGCAATTCTGTTTTAGAGTGTTAAATGCATTGTGTTTAACCCTACTCATGGAGCTCACTTGTACTGTACACTTTAGTTCCAACCCTACATTTTTTTACCTGATCCATCCAAACAGTCCCTAGAGAGTTACCAGATAATCTTAACGAGGTGTGTTTTTTTTTTTACTGGAAAGTAACTTTACTGGAAAAATATAACAAAGTTGGTGATCACTGGACTAAAATTTCTTCCTTGTTTAGGGTTTCTGGTTGCAATTATAATACTAGTTTGTATGTCATGCGGTTATGTTTAGTAATATTTGTTATGTATTGTTGGAGTCAGGGTCCCTCGACCCACTCCGCGTGTTCGTTTGATTTGCACCAAGAAGATCACCAGAGTCAGAAGTTAGTAGCTCAAGCATTTTATTCACAGATTGCAATCTGGGAAGGGCTCATACCTGCCATACAATTAAGCCTTGATCATGAGTTCTTCCTCTAGCCTATCCTTCAGTCAGTTTTTTTTACCACTTTATCAGAAGGTGTACGTGCTTCAGAACACACACACTCGTGACCCCCCGAATCAGAACTTAGCTAGGATGTTTTAGTTTCTTATCAACTGGTTCCTAACCAGTTTGATTTTGCACCTGCACCCGCTAATTATTTTTTCCCTTGTGGTCAGCGGGAGTAATCTTCTTTCGCACACACACTCTCAGTTCTCAAAGATAACCAGTCCTTCTTTGTCGGCATGTACCCACGCACCCTGGAACATCCTGTATTTAGTGCAATGTAGAACTACACATTAAAAACTCACACAATATGCTTCAGACACTTCTTAAGTATGAATACATTCGTTGATTATACTAATAGCAAGCGTATAGCAGTATATTTAAACCAATCCAACAGTATGTATGGACAACAATTACACAACAATTGTATTTGATGGTTAGCTAAATACATGTTTTGATAGATTTCAATTTGTCTTTGATGTCAGTGGTCATTTAGTGTAAATCAGATGCTTAGTGATTAAAACAATAAATGTGTCACCAAATTTATATATTTTAAGAAAGTTTTGTTCACTGAACTTGGAATGGCAGTCCACTTTAAGGAACTGACTGGAATCAGGCTTAAAGAAACTTTCACATGAGATGTGGACCTTAAAGGTAAAGGACTCCAGGACTACAAGAATAATGTTGATGCAAAAAAAAAAAGAGACATGCCTGGAATGGGAGGTACAGATGGTTTTACTATTTTAGTTACAGATGTAACAATTTTATTTTAAACTTTTAATCTCTCTTCTTTAACTGGACCAACACTGAATATACAGAATGTAAAGTAGTCAGTCAAGTGCTATCTACACAGAAATTTAGGTCTAAACCGCTGGCAAGAAGGTGAGTACTAATTAGTGAAAATGCTAAAACTGTGACAAAGTGCAAATCTTTTTTGTGACCACCATTATTTTTCAGCCCCGCCTATCCATCAGAGTTAGCATCAAACTTGGAGTTTCTGCAGAGGTGTGTAGTTTTGCATTTAACTTTCTTCTATTTTTTTATTTTATATTCCAAAAGGTGTTTTTTTCTCCAAAACAGAGAATGTTTAAATATGGACTGATGCTACACTGCTCCCAATAATGTATAAAAATCGATTAAAAAGTTGTTTGATTACACAAATGAAATGGCAACTCAATTATGGTGATATAGCAGCATGGGGGTGAACAGAAACATGTTAACCTGGGTGAGAGTGACCCACATTGACTGTTCTGTAGAGTGTATGGTCACCTGAGAGTGCCAGAACACACTGAGAATGATGGGGCATGGACAGGATCAGATTGTTCAGCACTTGGTCAGAGAGAACAAGAGTGAGAGAGAGAGAGAGAAAAGGAGAGGAAGCAAGAGAACGAGACTTTTAACATTCCATTTATTTAAACACTAAGAAAAAAATACAAACGTTTGCATTGTTATCATTCTACCAAAAAATACAGAAAATCGTATCTTAAAAATGCCACTTTAGTCTATTTTCATTAAAAGAAACAAAGAAATCCATCTTGAGCCCATACTAAGAAATCCTGAAGTCTACTTGCCAATCTACAATAAGTGTACCCAATTCTGATCCAGATTATAATCAGAGTTTTAAACATAACGACGACCAAGATGGCGGCACGCACACCACGCGCGGCTCAGCGTCTCTCCAGTTTTTACAAAATAGTGTCTATTTACGCTACTATTTCCTGTTTTTTTGCTCGGTTTAGTTATGCGTATTTCAGATACGACAGATGGAAACGTGGCTAAGCAGCGACGTTTCAAACAGCGTGGTGGAACTAGATGGACGCACTGTTTTCAGAGCCCATAGGTCAGCTGAAACATTCGGGTAAGAGCAGCGGCGGCGGTGTTTGCCTTTACAAAGCATGGTGCACAGACTCGCTGTTGATACCCATTGCTCTGCTGATCTGGATTTTCAGATTATTAAGTGTAGACCATTCTATCTTCCACGTGAGTTCACCTGTTTTATTGCTGCTGCTGTTTATGTTCCCCTGGATGCTAATGCTAAAGTGGCTATGAAAGATCTCTGTGCTGCTATTAGCAAATTACAAAATTTGCACCCGGATGGAGCTTTTATTTTTGCTGGGGATTTTAATCACAGCAGTTTGAAATCTGGACTTCCAAAGTTTCATCAGAATGTCTTCTGCTCTACAAGGCGACAAATAACTTTGGATCACGTTTACACCAATATGTCTGACGCCTACAAAGTCACAGCTCTCCCCCACCTAGGACAGTCTGACCATCTCTCTTTGTTCCTGCTCCCCAAATACTTTCCACTCGTCACACGTGTGAAACCCACCACAAAGACTGTGAAGATCTGGATGGCTGGAGCCGACTCCTTTCTTCAAAACCAGTTCCAGCACACGAACTGGAGTGAGTTTGCTGTTCAGGCCTCAACAGACTCCCACATCAACATTAACATCTACACTGACTCTGTCCTGAGATATATCAACAGCTGTATGGACAAAGTGACAACCCACAAAACAATAAAAACCTTCCCAAATTAGAAACCTTGGATGAACAAAGAGCTTCGTCTCCTGCTCAAGGCAAGAGATTCTGCCTTCAGGTCTGGAAACCGGCAGGCATACAGCTCAGCCAGAGCTAGTTTAAGAAGAGGCATCGCCAAAGCAAAATACCAGTACAAACTACGGATTGAAGAACACTAACTCCTCCTACCCCCGACATATGTGTCAAGGCATCCAGTCAATCAGACTACAAGGCAAAAAACACTGTGTCCCCTACCAATAGTGCCTCACTCCCTGTTGAGCTCAACCTCTTCTACGCCCGCTTTGACCAAGGAAACAATACAGTCGCCCTCAAAAATATGGTGAGCAATCACTCAGGCTCTCCAGCAGGGATGTCTACCAGACTCTGAGTAAGGTGAATGCACGTAAGGCAGCTGGTCCTGATGGTGTACCTGGTCGGGTACTTAAAACCTGTGCCAAGCAGCTGTCTGGGGTCTTTACAGACATTCTCAACCTGTCACTGGCCCAAGCAGCTGTCCAAGCTAGCTTCAAGACCACCACCATTGTGCCAGTGCCTAAACATTCTACTGCCTCCGCCCTGAATGACTTCCGCCCTGTCGCGCTCACCCCCATCATATCCAAGTGCTTTGATAGACTAGTTCCTAGAAATCCTTTCTGCCTGCTTCACTGGACCCTCATCAATTTGCATATCGGTCCAACAGATCTACAGAGGACGCCATTTCCACAGCTCTTCACACTGCACTGTCACACCTGGACTGTAAGAAGTCATATGTTAGAATGCTGTTCATAGACTTTAGTTCAGTATTTAACACTGTGATCCCATCCAAGCTGATCCAAGCTCAGCCATCTTGGTATCAGCTCTGCTATCTGTAACTGGATTCTGGACTTTCTGACTGACAGACCACAGTCTGTCAAGTTAGACAACATCTTCTCCTCCACCATAACCCTGAGCACTGGTGTTCCACAAGCCTGTGTGCTGAGCCCTATGTTATATTCTTTGTTCATCCACGACTGTGTTCCTGTTTATAGCTGTAACTCTATAATCAAGTTCGCAGATGCCACCACGGTGTTAGGCCTGATCAGAGGCGATGATGAGACGGCCTACAGACATGAGGTGCAACACCTAGCTGCCTGGTGTGAGGACAACAATTTTGTGTTGAACACCCAGAAAACCAAGGAGATCATTGTCGACTTTAGGAAGGGTAAGAGCCTTAATGGAGTAAATTGCCTTAATTGGCTGTGTACTCTGCACAATGACAATAAAATCTAATCTAATCTAAGCTAATCTAATCTAATCTAATAAAACCCCTGATTAAAAAAGCCAACTTTGACCCTTGTGTTCTGCCTAATTATATACCAATCTCAAATCTACCTTTCCTTTCCAAAACTTGGAAAAAGCTGTTTATCAGCAGCTCTGTATTTACCTCCAAAGTAATGGTATCTATGAAACATTTCGGTCAGGATTCAGGCCTCATCATAATATTAAAAGCATTAATTAGGGTACTTAATTATTTATTAATATAATGAGATAATAAACATGTTTAGAGATTCAGACACTCTCCAAATTTTTCAATCTAGGCTAAAAACATTCCTATTTATTCAGGTTTTAGTTGAATTTAGACTGGGATGCATTGCCCAGGTTGGTTCTTGCCTTTTGGCTGTATTAACTTTTGGTGCTTTCCGTTTAGCTATGCAGCTAAGTTAATGGTGCCGAAGTTTCATACTGCACATGACATCAGTGATTGTTAATAGACTATGTGATCCTAACCCGTAAGTAACTACATTTTCACTTTTTCTACACCATAATTATTCAATTAACATCTAGGTCACCCATGGAGGATGGGTCCCTTTTGAAGTCTTGGTCCTCCCAAGGTTTCTTCCTTCTTCGTTCAGGAAGTTTTTCCTTTCCACTGTCACTCTAGGCTTGCTCAATTTGGAATTGGCCTTTTAAGATAATATAATATTGCAAAGCTACTTTTAGACAATGCTCCATTGCCAAAAGCACTATATAAATAAATAACAAGGGGTTTGCATGACTAGTAATTCCACTATTCATTCAAAAACTAGCTGCTTTGAGACAATGCTCTATTGTAAAAAATATAAACTAGCTGTGTTTTTCAAAGATTAAGCAAAAAGAAACGCCGGAAGAATCTATTTGTCATTTTTATTCCTATTTTTTGACAACTGCAGAGAATGCATCAAATTATCAATTTTGTAATTACATTGCCTTATTAATTAGATAACTCCGATATTATCAAACCTGCCTAAGGAGGTTTAGTCATTTTTTTAAAGTCTTAGTTCTCCCATGGTTCCTTCCTTACAATGTTTAGAATATTTGTCCTTAGTCTTGCTCACATCGATCTTGGGCTTAGATATTAAAATATAATAGAAACTAGGAGACAATGCTCCATTGTAAAAAAGCCTTATATACATAAATGTAACTTTGACTGTTAAAGTGTGATATTACTGGGTAATTGTGCAACTGGAAGCGGGGTGAAGAACAAAAGCAAATAAACAGTGTTGAAAAACACGCAATAACATCATATTTTAATCACCAATAATTTGAACATTTTTGATACTGTTTTCTTAGAGCCCTTCACACCGCCATGTGAGAAATTCCTACCTATTCACATGTACCGTGAGACCTTGTTGGAGCAGTGTTGTAAAGACAATTTTCTGCCTGGTGACTAAATATCACACAGGTGTGAAGGGAGCGACAGGAAAACAGAATCCTAATCGAAAAGGTAGCAATGTCTTTGTCTGCACTGGTAACAGTCCAGCAGGCTCCATGACCTCTCGTATTACAGGGGGTGCATAATGCAACATGACAACACAGCGAATAGGGTCACCCCTGCACATCTAGTGTATCCATGTATGTAATTGCCCCTGGTGTGCCCATCGCCCAAGGCTTACGACAAAGGAAATGAAGGGAAAAAGAAAACAGTGCTCCAATAAGCTGATGTACATCACTGAACCCAGTCGGTAAAGCCTTTTAACCCTGGATCATTAAGCACCCCATGTGGTTTAGCTCACCAGAGCTGGGACCCATATGACATTTAAAGAGCCAGCGATGCAGATCAGAGGCACAGACAGATGCCTTATCAGATCTTGGAGTGGTAACTGGGAGCGTTTCACCACTCCAACAGTGAAAACTTTCAAACCTGCATTACTGTATAGCCTCTATCATTCATGTCAAGGAGAGACCTGGGTCCTTTCTTTGTGGAGTCTGCATGTCATCTCCGTGTCTGCGTGGGTTTACTCCGGGTACTCCGGTTTCCTCCCACAGTCCAAAGACATGTGAGTTAGGTTAATTGATTACTCCAAATTGGCATTGACTTGTGTATATATATGTAACTGGTGTTAAGATGAACTTGTGTATAGATATAACCTTGTGTGTGTCGCTTACATGGCCACTGATGCCAAAAGAGACGTTAAAGAAGCCAAATAAATAAATAAAATTTTTCAGGGAGGTCATTCTGGCTTTTGCCTCAATAAGCCATTCTGAAAATTGTGTTTTTTTTTTGTGTAAACAATAATTAATAGAATGAGAAATAATTATATATGGTCATTATTCTATTGCTAGGAACACGGTGGGATGTCATGCTACTACCTCTGTACTATTTGCTCCAGACCTTCAGTTTCTTTTCTGCACCATTCCCTTCTCTTTACCTTCGATCCATATTCTCACATTGGACAGTTCTCTTGGTCATTCAGGTGCCTGATTCTAGTGTCTGTTCTACAATCTTGGGATGCAACATAACTGACAGCCCTTATCCATATTTGAACAGGGTTAGCAAAGTGGTAGAGAATTTGTGATCCTGCACATCGCTGGTTCTAATATGACCCCTTGTAACTCTGGCAGAGACAAGAAGGTGTACATAATAACAAACATAATATGGTCTTAACAAGATATGGGCCCACTAAGGTTGGGGGACTGGGTTTGCAGTCATATGACACAGGTGAAGGGTGTACCATCACAACAAGCAATTGATAGTGTACTACGTCTGAAAGGGCAACTTCAAGCTCATCATATACATTGTTATTACATTGAAACATTAACAGCTTATCAAAGTCCAGTCTACAAGACTAAACCAGGCCAATGTTAAAGCTAGCATCAGCTGAAGTCAATGCATGACTAGCGTCCTGCTGTGATGCTGCTGTGAAACATGGTATTTGAAAAAATGAATAAATAAATAACTCAAGAGGAAAAACATCATAGCTGTGCAATTCTAAAAGAGCACATATCAGCCCAGATAGATACTTGCTACTGTCAGTGTGTGCCAATGTTCTAGTTTGTATGTCATTTAAACATTTTTATAATCATAACCAAATTGATTCCTCTGATCTGAACTACACTGCTCAGAAAAAATAGGAAATACTTTATTATGTCTCCCAATTTTTGTTAGCAGTATATTTAGAAACTACTTGAAGGCCAAAGGATCATCATCAAGGAGTGGCGAGTGTCATAGACTTTTCTCCACATTCACCTGATTTAAAGACTATTGAGCATTCATGGGGGCACTTGAAGACAGAACGTTTTCTTTTTGGAATATTGTGCAATGATATTGGAAGAGCACAGATGTGGATCGATTTCATTACAGCACGGAAGAACATTACCACATATTTATAAATATGAATTCATTTGAAGATGTAATTAAAGTATGTAGAGCAATAAATGAACTACACTCTGTGACTGTATAACTTTTGTCATGATCACAGTGTCATGACCATTAAACTTAAACAAAGAATAAGCAAAACATGAGTAGAAACATACAGAATATATTTTAGAAGATAATGGGATACTATGTAATACCAGTATTGACTAAATAGCCTCCACAGTACTAAATATATCATTGCAAAGTATGGTATATAGTGTTTAAACTATGTGCACTTGAACACATGGATGTTAAGCAACATAATAAATAATACATCAGCAAACCTAATTTATATATTTATCTTCTTTACCTATTTGTAGTAGTTAACCATAACTTGAGCAATGCCTAATTTATAAGAGCTTTACTAAAGGGTATAGTTTTGGGGTTAAATGGCCAATAGCATAATCACTGCACCACTACAGTTCTTGTATTGTTTAGATTAATTTTACAGTACAGTACTTGTATTTGTACAGTTGAATAATTTAATAATCTAATTTCGTGCATGATAATTGATCAACCCTTGGAGTTTCCAGACGTTCCTCTGTAGTAAATTGCAACAGCCTACATCTGACATTAAATTATCAGAAGTTCCAACCACACAGCATTTGGGGGCATTTTTAAAAGTTAATAGAACACTTTTTAAATTCACACAGAAGCCAGACTTACATCTCTTTCATCTTTCCTAACTTATACAGAGCTGAGGTTGGATGCAAGAGATCTGAGTCAAGAAATCTAAAAGTTCATCACTTATGAATGTAGCATTAACACTATTTTTTGGACACACAGCATTTAAAGTTAAGCCAAAATAACATATGGCAATTCATAGTTCCAGCTGGTTCTTGTATTTTTAAAACTGATTGTTTTGTCCCCAATCCAGTTGGAGCAGGCCAGATTAATTTAAATCCAAAAGAAGCCATTAGTAACATTTTATATTTTCAATGCTTTTCTGAAGCTAATTAAAATTCCCCCATGCTTGGCTGGCTGTAACCTACAGAATCTTTCACACTTGCCCTGCCTGCGCTGGATTCCAGTCGAGTTTCAGACCTTCAGTGTTGTGCACTGACATTCACAGTAGATGACGAGAGGGTTTCCATTGTTACTGATCTCTCCAGACAGGTGAGAAGTCACTGAGCCAGAGTACCCAGCAGTCAATGCGTGAATACGCACACCAGGGGACTGTACTATTCAAATAGGCCACAGCTTAGAAATGCAAACCCAGCCTCCACTGTACTCCAACCTAACTACCCATTGTTACTACAAAGGAGAGGAAGATTAAAATGGTAGTGATTTTTTTCCCCTTGGGACTAACTATAAATATTTCAGACTGAAGAAGGCTTGTGTCAAAGGGCTTTGTTCTGCGTATCTCTTTTTAAGCTATTGTGTTCCTTAATGTTGGGTCTTTAAAACACATAACGGCTTCCGTAGAGTTCAAACTCGCACTGGTTAACCACACTTTGAAGCTGCTAAAAACAGAATAAAGCTCTGAACTGAGACATACTAAGTTAAGTATAAAGCATCTTAACAAGGCACTGTAACAAAAAACAAGTTTAAATTCCAATGTGACAGTGGAAAGGAAAAATTACTCAAATGGAATAAACCCTGAGATCTGTCAGTCTCAAATAGACCAGCATTTTCTGGGTGAGACTGAACAATTAGTGGAAAATCAGACCAAGCAGTTGAAGTTTTTAGTTGAGCATCTATAGTATGTTTGGCCCTGGAGCTGGGAGGCAAATCTTCCAATGCTGTACAACTTGCTATTCACCTATAGGTTTGTTTGATTGTTTATTTGGCTTCATTAACGTCGCTATCAGCATCAGTGACCATCTTAGCAAAACACACAAGGTTATATCCATACACGTTCATCTCAAGTCTCATATATATACACACACACACACACACACACACACACACACACACACACACACACACAAAAAAAACCCCAAAAAAAAACAAACACAAGTCAATGCCAATTTAGAGTAATCAGTTAAGCTACCACGCATGTCTTTGGACTGTGGGAGGAAAAGGTGCTACACACCAACCCACCATGCTGCCCTCAGCTATAGGTCTTAGACCTCTAAACCAGTGTAATGTGTGATGTGTTAAGGCCTAATTTTTAAGCAAGAATATTAAAAAATTAAGAGTAGCTATCCTATAGTAGCTAAATCTATCAATTCAGAAGTGTTTCCTAAATTGGTGTACATCACACTGACGTTGGACTTGACAGGACCATTGATAGAATCAGATCTAGTGATTAACAGATGAATACAGTGATGGCTTGACTACAAATGTGCTTGCCTATTGACCACAAAATGCCAAGCTGCCAAGCTGTTTGGACAATTAAACTGCTTGGGTGTATAACTTATAAAACTGTATCAGACAAAAGTCACTATGTATTGGAGTGTCTGCTAAATGCTGTAAAAAAGACAGACACACAGACAAATTCAGACATACAGAAGAACACACATAAACATGCCAACAGACATGCAGAGACCCATAGATAGGTGCAGACAGAATTGCATGCAGACACACAGATACAGAACAGACAACTGTAGGCAGAGCGACCAGCTCAAACACACAAACAGACAGACAAAAACAAGTACAGATATGCAGACAAATGCAGGTGCACAGACAACCAGACACACAAACAGATCTACAGGGACAAACAGGAGAATGCAGGCACACAGACAGACAGGAAAATACACACAGACGTATGCACAAAGACACAAACAATCAGACAGGCAGACAGAAAGACAGAGACAGACGAAACCTCTTCTTGGCTTGTCCACTAATAGAAGCCTCTGGTCAATGTGAAAGCTGGTTATTGATTTTTCGTTAATACTTGGTAAGTATTTCGAGATAAGCTATCAGCAACTTAATGTAGCATTGTGCAAACAGAGAAACAATTATAATAACATACATACTCAGTGAACATAAGCCTATAATAAGTAGAAATAGGACAATCAATATGCTATGGATTGAAATCGGATGTGCACAAACACGCATTGCCGATAAAAACCTCTTTATTGGCTATATAACTGAGCCACTTATTGATTTTTTTTTTTTTACTGTTCCTGATCCAATGTCTGCTTTTTCACTGCATTTTCAAATATGTGCATCTGATCGTAAATCTCTTACCATACAGGCATTTGCACTGAACAGGTTAGACCCCAATTTTTAAGGCATGTAACAACATAAATATTATGAAGGCACAGTTATTTTCCAGCTTAGATCATGATTTTATTTGATCAAAATCAGTCCTTATAATCCCCGACTTCAAACTCTGTTCAATAGAAATAATGTCATAATTAAAGATTGTGGTGGCCTAGCAGTTAAAGTAAGGTCCGGGGTTCAAAACCTACCTCTGCCAAGCTGCCACTGCTAAATCCTTGTGCAATGCTCTCAACCCACAATTGTTTGGAGTATAAAAATGCATAAATTGCAAATCGGGCAACACTGTGACTAACAGCAAGAAGGTCCTGGGTTCAATCCCAGGGTTGAGCGGCCTGGGCCCTTTCTGTTTGGAGTCTGCATGTCCTCTATGTGTCTGTGTGGGTTTACTGAGGTTTCTTCCCACAGTCCAAAAACATGCATGTTAGTTTAACAGGTGCATTTAAAGTGTGCGTGACTATGTGTGCCCTACCATTAATTGGTGTTCCGTCTAGGGTTGCTCCTGCCCTTGTGCCCAGAGTTGCCAGGAGTAACCTCCTTAAAAACACCTGACTCTCATTTCACCATTAAATTAGAGATTCACATAATTTTGCCCCTTAGATATATATAACATTGGATACTTTATTTCAATAAATAAATTATCATATCCAAAATGTATGTCTTATTAATTTATTGGGTTCTGTCTTTAGTTGTGTGGAGATCTGCTGAAATTATAGGTTATATTTAAACTGCAATTAGCAAATAAGTGTAAGATAATTTGGCATGCTAATGATGAGTGATTAAATAATCTGAGCAGCCAAGCAGGATAATATACTGTACTTTAAAAACATCAAATTTTCTTAATGTTCAACTTTAGCTGTCTTTGTTTGTTGAGTTCTGCTACATATATGGTGACTTTTTGGTGAATTATTTAAACACTAATGAATATAATTCACATAAGCACCAATATAATGCACCATTCATCTAATTTAAAACAATATGCAAGTAGAAGTTGGCAGACAGCTTACATATTTTTGCACTTAAAGCAAAATGTATTTATTTAAAAAGCCTTCCTATCAAAATGTATTTTATTGAGCACATGATGTAAGACCTTCAAGACACAGTGAGAATATGTAAAGATTTGTACAACAACTTTAATTAATTGTCTGCAAAAACAGACATGACACAATCTTTAGCTAACTACATCAAATAACAGAATAAATAAATGTTTAGACCTTCATTCATTCATTATCTTCCGCTTAATCCACACGGGGTCGCGAACCAGCAGGTGCCCACATGGCAACTTTGGCAAAAGCAGGAACAACCCCAGACGGGGTGCCAATACATCTTAGGGTGCACACACACACACTAACAAACACTTTAGAGATGCCAGTTGACCTAGCACGCATGTCTTTGGATTAAGGAAACAGGGAGGACATGCAGACTCCACATAGAAAGGAACCAGGTCGCTCCCCCATGGGATTGAACCCAGGACCTTCTTGCTGAGAGGCAGCGGTGCTATCCACCGAGCCACCTTGCTGATTTTTAGACATAAGAAACCAAAATATATTTTTTTAATATTTGTAATTTGTTTTATTAAGTCCAGATAAAGCGCTCACAACTAGACATGGCAACATTCAAAGTAAGGTAATGTAGTACATCTGTTACATATGTTTAAGAGAACTTAAGAGAAGCCAGTATCTGCTGGTGATACAAAATGCAGCAAACTATAGGAATAAACAGGTAAAATACCTAACTCCACAATGTCACTTACTTCAACCTTTGCAAATTAGACAGCAAATTCTTAAATGCCATGCTCTTGTTTTTTCCTAGACACAAAATGTGGTGCATTCTCCAAGATGTACTTGTCATACTTCTTGCATCAAATAATTCCTTAAAGTAAGGTCATTAATGTTTTTTTGAGAACTGACTCAATGCTTTTCTTGTGATTCTATGGTTTCGTCTCGCTACCTTTATTCCTTTTCCCAGCTGATCACAGCTGTAGTCCATCTCCTCTCCTCCCCTGTTTCTCATCCAGTAAGATTCTGATTTATGTTTCATTAGGAGCCTGACAAGAACTGCCTAAATAAAAATAAAGACAAATGGACATATAAAATAGATAAATAGATTCACTAAAGCTTTGAAAATTTAGTGTGAAAAAGTATTAAGTTTCATAATTAACACAATGACCATACCATAACAAATACAAATAAAGTAACAAAGTACTTACTGCTACTTACTACCTGTTAAACAGGCAAGACTCACACAAAGTCAAACTCAGATTTATTTCTATAGCGTCATTTACAATGACGCATTGTCTCAAAGCAACTTTACAATTGAACATTATCTTTTATTATCTAAGGTCAATACCAAACTGAGCAAGCCCAGAGAGACAGTGGCAAAGAAAACTTTGTTTTAACA
>JAVSBV010131214.1:0-17503 GCA_033117975.1 Parotocinclus spilosoma
GAATAACATTACACGTATATAATAGGATTTGTTTCGGTACTTTAGGATTTGGTCCGAATAAGTGGCTGGTCCCATTAGCCTATTAACCGGATTTGACTGTATATACAGAAATAAGTACACCTTTGTGCAGTGTACAGTGTTTGTGTGTATAGCTTTTAGCTGTTTGTACCTGCAAATGGTGTTCATAAGTGCATGTCTGTCCTATTATAAGTAGTACTCCTTTGCTTGCCCCATACTATCTGTATATTCTCTCTAACTGTTAGGGTTCCTACCTTCCCCTGGTGCGTTCGGCCGTCCTCGCCGGTCGCCATTACACTTAAACAGTGCAGACCTGTAAACTGCACCGTATTTACCACTATTTCTTCTTTCTATGAATGAATCAGCATGTGTCTCTGTCATATAACAGTCTCAGAGATGCCTATATTTTCTCCCGTTTATAATCATCTGCTTTTTAGTGTTCATCTTTTTGTTCTGTCCTGTGTACATTTAAGAAATGTTCTCACATCAGCTTGTAGAACAAAAATGAACATGATTACGAAAAACTGCCTCATGTGCCCTATATTAAGCTGTCCTAATCTCTCCTTCTTTTCAGTGGACTGGTATGTGGTTTCATGTCTAACATGTTTCTGCGTGGCTACACAGCCGACTGTCAGCAGCAGAAATGATCCTGTGATCCTTCCTTGATATGGTAGATTTTGCGGAAAGGTCACAGGCAATTATCATGTAATTAATAATTACACACTGTAAGGGCATAATTACAGTAAATGAGACTAAACAGCTTGTGTTTATTTAACAACTAGTCATGTTAAGACCTGGCTTCTTGATATTTAAGTCCTGTTTTGCCTCCCTAGGCTAAGTTGGAACATGAATGAATAATGCAGAAGGAGATCTAGCCGAATCAAAACAACAGGAAAGACAATTTTTAGGTAGACTATGGTTATCAAAGTTTCCATTAATGCCCCTTCAACAGCTGAACTAATGAGTCACAAGGCACCAGATATCCATAAAGGCTGTGATCACTTATGAAACTCTTGCTTTAGGAGACATACTGGATTTTAAAAGTATCTCCTGTACCCTGTTCCCAAAAGGTTCGTGATTTCATCCCGATGACTGTAGGATAAAGGATATTTTCACAAGAAAACTGCTTACGAACAATACATAAATGCATCAGAGATACCTCTAAAACACATGTGGAGGCCTAAACTGATATATATTATTGCTGTTATGCATGTATTGATATGATTCTGTCCAGGGAAAGGCTGTAACACTTAAGATAATGATGTAATAGTGGTTAAGGTATTGGATTCCTGTGGTCTTTTGAATTCTGTGGTTAGGTGTATGGCGGCACATTGGCGCTGTCATCTCACAACTCCAAAGACGTGTGTTAAGTCAACCGGCGTTACTAAAGTGTCCCACTCTGTTTGTGTGTGTGTGTGTGTGGATGCCCCGTAATGGACCTGACTAGCTTTAGTTGCCCCTGTGACCCTGAATTAGATTAAGCGGGTATGGAAAGTGAGTGAGGTATAGAGGGTTTAGGTATTTAGGCGTTATGTATATCACTTTAGTTTGATGCGTCTCAGGAATGTAAAGACTAAACAAGTATGTGTTGGGGCCCAGCCCCAATGCCTACAGGTCTCTTTCAAATAACTCATCTTCATTCATCAGCCCGTCAGCTTGTGTCAACGCGTGTGTGCGTGTGTGTGTGTGTGTGTGTGTGAGCATGTCTGTCATTTCACACTAGACAAAGAAAATGTCTTGCTCCCGAAAAGACCTGAATTCCAGGGGTTTCTCTGTGTGATGTACACTGCACCCTATTCACTGTACAGACATGTTTAGTGCCAATCACAATTCTAATATCTAATACCTGAAAATCTGGATGAAACATGAAATCTTGTCTATTTCAGGTTTCTTGTCTATTACAGCCATCACAACTATCAGAAGTAGATGGACTGCTGGCTCTTTTAGCAGCCACTTCCAAAATTAATCTGTGCGTGTAAAGAACCAAGATAACCAAGCGCCGCTCCATTGGAGCAGAAGTGTCATTTTTAGACTGGGAGGTATCTAGAGGAGAGCAGAGACCCTAAAATACACGTCTATTATGGTCTGTATTTATCCAAACGTCTATATATGCAATGTAACTACAGGATGATTTAATCACTTTGTTGGACTTGTTGGTTAGTAACAACAAGTAACTTGTTAGACATGCAAGCTGATAATACAGCAAATCAATTACAGGTCACTTTATTAGGTACACCTTCTACACACTACACCTCCTTGTTTATACATTCATTTTCATTTGATCGGTTCCACTTACCATATAGAAGCACTTTGTGATTTGTAATTACATACTGCAGTCCATCTGTTTCTACATTTACATTTACACTTACGGCATTTAGCAGATGCCCTTATCCAGAGTGTCTTAAAAATCATACAGTCTAACAATCCAAGCAGTCATGGGTTAAGGGCCTTGCTTATGGACCCAATTGTGGCAGCTTGGCAGAGGTGGGATTTGAACCCTGAACCATCAGGTCCATCAGGTCCAGTACCTTAACCGTTAGGCTACCACAGTCTCGAATGATCCCTGCATACTTGTTGGTATGTTTTTCTACATACTTAGTTAGTTCCCTTTAATCTGTTCTCTAATGGTCAGGTACTATTTGGGTGGTGGATCATTCTCAGTGACACTGATTTCCATTTACATTACAGTCACATTTGTGTCATTTAGCAGACACCCATATCCAGAGCGACTTACAATTAATTCAGTCTTACAACCCAAACAATGGTCGGTTAAGGGCCTTGCTCAGGGGCCTCTACTCTCCATTGCTATTTTGCTTCGAGTAGTTGATGTAAAGTCAGAGACACTGGTTTATCTGTTGTTGCACAGGTTGTGTTAGTCATCCAGGATGCTTTGGCTTAGTGGAATATTTCCAGTTCAGCAATGACACTGAGGCGTTAAACTCCAGCAGCACTGTTGGTTCTTATCCATTCATACCAATACAGCAGACACTAACACACTGCAGTGCTGAGGATGATCCATCACCCAAATAGTACCTGATCTGTGCTGGTCCTGAAAAATTCGATGGACTACAGTCTGTAACTATAGAACTACGAGTACTATAAAGTAAGTGGAACTCACAGAATGGACACTTAAATTCAAATTTATTTATATATAAATACAACGGAGCATTGTTTTAAAGCAGCTTAACAATCTTTTATTATCTTAATCGAAAATTAAGCAAGCCTAGGGCGACAGTGGAAAGGAAAAACTCCCTGAAAGTAGAAGGGAGAACCAAGACTCAAAATGGGACTCCTTGGGTGGCCCAGATGTTTATTAAGTAAATACTTAAAAGTGTATTAAAGCAATAGTAAAATTAAGTAAATAATATAATTTAAATCAATTATAATATTTAAGTTTGTAATAAAATAAATAATGAAACAAACAAAGTAGATTTTAAAATTAGTCCTCAGTGGAAGGTCCTTGTAGGCACATCGTCCTCTCAGTGTAGAAACAACGAGGTCTACCTAATAAAGGTCACCAGTGAATGTAAATTAACTTTATAATTACTTATTAATTTTGAAACTGGCAGTCAAAATGTAAAATGCCAGAATTTAAGCTATATTTTACAATATACTATATTTATCACAGGACATGTGATTGCAGACAAGCTGCATCAGTAGTGACAGATTCTTAAAAACTATTTTTCAATGATTATCCCATAGTTAAAGTGTTTTTTATTACAAATATGCTGCAATTCATCCAATTAAACAAGACTGCTTACACTCTTTATAATAAAACATGCATTTGGTCAGTGTTCTTTAAGCACTGACGATGTCCTTGATATGCTCAGAAAAGCATATAGTCTATCACAATAACAAGATTGATTACTATAACAAAATTAATCACGATAAAATTAAATATTGTCATATTGACCGGCCCTATTTTTGTCCCTTTGCATTGTCTCTTGGAGAAGAAATAAACCAGACAGTCAAAACTAGAGAGAGTGATGGCCCTGTTAGTGAACAGCTGCATTCCCTAACAGGAACGATGAAACCGTCTTTATTAAGGCTTGACAGGGTGACTTTCTCTTAACGCATGCTATAAACTCTGTATGAAAACCCAGAGGGGATTTACATAGGACGGTGTTAAGTGGAGTTGCCCCCCACCTCTAAATAGCGATGGTGTAGAACTTTCCCTTAAAAGCAGTCTAAAAATAATCAAGGTGTTCTACAAATGTCTGTCTTGTGTGTTGCCAATCCTCAACCCCTCGTAACAAGCTCATAGAATTATTTGAAGAAAAAATTACAGTCACTGTTCGCAGTACCATCTAATTTTGGTTTTATCAGCTACAGTTACGTGGCTTGTATGACAGAAACGATTACTTTTTATGAGTGTAACAACTCTGTGGTATTCATATGGAAATTCCCGATTCCAGATCTAGTTGTTTTGGATTATTATTATTCATTTTATATTAAGGTTTGAATTGACATAAGATAAAGTATTATAGATATACGTACCATATCCGTAATGGAACAAGTGTCTTGTGTGTAATTAAGCTTTTTATAAAAAATACTAAATTATTAATCTATATAAAAAATGGAAAGTGAAATATATTTGAAAAGATTTACCAGGGACATCAAATGCTCTTTTAAAAATTGACAAAACAGAAACACTATATATCTACTGTAATTAAAATATAACATAATTCAATATTGATTGGCATGATGTCTAGGGTTTGTTCCTGCCTTGCGGCCTGTGACACCAACCGGGCACCGACTCTTCCTCGACCCTAACTAGGATAAGCTAGTTTATTTAAACTACATTTTAACCGACAATACAAAAAAATCTAACAAAAAAACAAAACTAGAAAAATGCTTTAATAGGACCATTGGAGGTTCATCAATATTTACAAGTAATTCCATACTAAGTGTAGCTGCCAAAGTTTAGCTACTAAAACTGTCTTTGTAGGACATGCCAATCTTCAGAATCTTACCAGCCAACTACATATTATTACCTCAAGATATATATCTTAGAAATAAAAAGTATATAGTCTTGAGAAAATCAAATATTTGAACTTCTATGAACATGGTTTTCCATGAATGAATCAAGTGTAACAAATGATCCTGACCTTTCAATGACACACTTTACCCTGTTTCTTATAAGTCAATTCCTACATTCCTCTCTTTTTAAAGACCCTGCCTAAAGCCAAGATCTGATCTCAAAACACCATCAGACCCAATCCTCTACAAAAGCACAAACCCCAGAGCTCAGATAGCTCCCCATTCATCACCTAAGGCACCATTTTTTCATCTACTATACAAGTGATCTGATTGTGATCTGTAAATACAGGGTTCTGATAGCAATCTCCACAACATCTTATATCCCTGTGCCATGCATTCCTATAGATGTTTTGTCCTGTCCAAAATGTTCAAAGGCACATACTTCACCCTATGGGCCAAGGATAATATCAAGAATAGTCAGGTGTATTTCAGCGTGTACTCGCACTAGGAGATCTGCACTGTGCCTGAGCATGTTTAATATTTGGGACTGCATATATTACATATATAAAACATGGGACTGTGGTAGCCTAGTGGTTAAGGTACTGGACTCTTCACCTGATGGTCCAGTGTTCAAATCCCACCTCTGCGAAAGCTGCCACAGTTGGGTCCCTGAGCAAGGCCCTTAACCCACCATTGCTTGGATTGTAAGACTGTATGAGTTGTAAGTCGCTTAAGGGCGTCTGCTAAATGCCTTGAATGTAAATGTAATATTTGACCAACACGTCCCTCCTTAATTTTCTTTGCAGTTTGAGGAAGACCTTTGTCGTGATAACATGAAAAGTTCCTCTTCAGATAGTACATTTTAAATTGTTGAAAGCAAGCATTTCTGCAATATTTTCCTATACTCCAAAACATGAATTGGCATTGAACAGTGAAGCAGCTCACCACCAGCAACAGCTGAAAAGACTCCCTACATCATGGAACCTCTACCTCCATTCCTAATGAAAATCCAGAAGCATTCGTGGTTGTACTACTGACAAGATATTTGAAGAAACCTTTCTGAACCTTCACCATCCAACTAAAATTCGAATTAATTCGTCCACATGACCCTCTGAACCGCTATGAATCAAACTTAGTATTCTTTCAGAAATGTATTTCTGTCTTTTATATTTTTTATAGACCACAAAGTTTTTTAAACCATTTAGACACCAGACCTAAATTATGGGAACCTTCTAGTTATTGTTATTTTCAACAGTGTCTTATTTTCTGACATCTTGAATTCTGCTAACAGTTTTCCCTGTAAATTTCACCAGGTGCTCATCTTTGCTTGAAGAGGTTCTGGGTGTTTTAGATCCTTTCTTTCTGGGAACATCACCTGTTTTAGCTGATAGCTGATAGTAAAACAGGGATTTGCTGTCCCTATATGGTATTGTAGATTTTAAAACAGCTGCAACTGACCAAAAAAACAAGACAAAAGATTCATAAAAAAGTTTTAGTTATATAACAAACCTTTTAAGTTTTCCATTGTTTGATGTTTTTGTAAAAGCAAGAAGAATCTAAGAGAATTTTTATTTGAATCAGTAGAAAAAGAGAACGGGAAGTTCACCAGAAGTTCAGAAAGAATACTTTAAGCCATGCAGTGGTGTGTATCTGAAGGCATTCACTGTAAACACATGTTATAAACATGCAATCTTGATTTTCGATATGGTATAGAGGCAAAAAGGGGAAGATAAAAAGGTTTTTTGGCAGCAATGCTCTCTTTATGTTTATTCAATTTAAAATTGCTTTATCTTCATATTGAGCTGCCTTGTTTGTGTCTTTCTATCCTTATTTTGTCTTTCTTCCCTCCGGGAAGTTTGAAAAAACAAGGAAAGCAGTGAGCAATAGCAGATTTCAAACAGTGCAGCTGGTGGCCGGTGAAACTGTGCTGTCCACACATTCAGTCTCGAAGACAAATACAGCCTGTTTGAATCCCGATTTGTTACAGCATGTGCAGATCTACTTTATGGGGCTCTAATCTCTGATAAAAGCCTTTAAACCTACATGTGACATGTCTTTGGTATATCTGGGTTACTGTAGTAACTTAAACAAAGTGAAACAAAGTCATGTCTTTATACCAACATTGCTGTGATGTTACTTGTTTTTCCTCCACTTGTTTTACT
Source organism: Parotocinclus spilosoma (assembly GCA_033117975.1). Classification (NCBI taxonomy): domain Eukaryota; kingdom Metazoa; phylum Chordata; class Actinopteri; order Siluriformes; family Loricariidae; genus Parotocinclus; species Parotocinclus spilosoma. The sequence continues at coordinate 7,161 of JAVSBV010131214.1, forward strand.
TGGAACGCCAGTAACCAGTAACCAGTAACCAGAAGGTTACCAAAGGATTGTCGTAAACATTTCTCCTGTAATACATTTTGTTTAAAGATATAAACATAGCCCAACAGGTCAACTCCTCTGTGAGACTACATGTACTCCCTGTTTTATGACAGTCTGACTTATGATATGTTCGACTTTACGATGGGAATTTGATAATGAAATACGAGGTAGAAACCATATTCAGTATATTTTTCTTGCTTTTTTTTCTTGCTTTCACACTTTTGAAGTTTGTTCAAAAAATATCCCTGACAAGAAATACAGAAATACATAAAGCATAGAGAAATAATAAACTCTACTAATTCTAATAATCACTAGTCATGTAATCTGGAGTGAATTCACACAAGGTCTCAGTTTCCCAAAAGTAGCGTGAAGTTCAGATCATCTTACTTGATATGGAGAGTTTTTAATGCTACAAATGCACTAGAAGTTAAAGCTGATCTTTATACTGTCTTGTTCTGGTTTACAAATGGTTACAAATGCTGTGGAAATACAGCTATGCGCAGTTTAATGTCTGTTCCACGTTCTGTGAGCAGGACGCTGAGCAAAATGGATCCTGATTGGACTGTACCTCACACTGTCACTCAGACACTTGTAACACACACTTTGTATAGATTGTTTTATCTCAGGCATCAATACTATTAATTAAAACACGTTACGCATTTACATTTAGTACAGCACTGTACAAAGCACTCATTCTTGTTTTTGTATTTTTTAAATACAATTCGAAACATTTTCCCTTTTCCCTGCGTTTGTTTTCTGCCTTTAAGATCGCGATTCTCTTTCCTGAACGGTTTTGCTTGTGCTAGTTTTCTGTCATTTAAATGTATATTTACTGTAAATGTAAATGTTGATTTTCTTTAATCCTCAGACATTACAGTTGACTTTGACTTGATGGTTGGTATTTGGCGCATATATGTATAAATTAAGTGCATTACTATAATCATTTACAACACTTAATTGCCTCTTTCTTTCACCCATGTGTAGGCTATGTCTAAAACATCATCTCTCTTATGTCTGCATGAAATGGAGCGGAACAGGCCACCCACCATAACAGTCCCTTCGTTAACGCTATAGGAAACCCCCACTCAGCTGTAAGAAGAAACTACATCCTCGACATCCAACCATGACACCATTTAAGGCACCATGAAGCTGAACAATGATCTGAGACCCAGGGGAACATTCAGGATTAAATGGCTGCACTTCTGGTGAATCCCATGATATTTATAATAAGAAGCTACGAGTTTTTGGGCTTACACTCAGGAGACACACCAGATCCAAAGCCTATTACGTACAGTTTGTATACCTAAATGGTGCAGATGTTTCTTATTATTATTTGTTATTAAAATACAAAACCCCAGTTTAAATAAGCCTCACTCAGAGAACAACAACAAGCTAATGTAATGTCTTCACAATATTTCCTCAGCATCATAATAAAGCAGCTCTGTTAAATACACTGAAAACGTTGACATCACCCAATTTATTTCAGACCTAAAAGTTACTTTAAAAGCACAAGTTTTAAACAAGTCCATTTGTTTACAAATTTGCAGCCTTACAGTATATATACTGCTCACTAAAATTAGGGGATATTTCATTTTGTGAGCAGTATATTGCTGTCCAAACAGTCAACAAATTAAACAGTAAATTCTGTCAAAACAGGAAGAGGATTCAGCTGAGCAGAGTTTGTAAGTATATACAGGTGACACAGACGGCTGTCTAAATCTTTTGGGGGAAAAAAAAACATTTTTCCTCACAGATCTGAACATTTTGTTTACAGTATCCAGTTTTATGGCTCATAAATCATGTAGGATCCGAAGCCTCTTGTTTGAAACACTCTTCTACAAATAAGGGTGGGTTTAGACACAGTACATTAAGAGGAACTGGGGGAACGTTCAAAGGGACCGTAGTTTAATTGTTAAATCTGGTTAAGCTTCTCCCTCTTGGATCTTGAATGAATTTATGAACTGTCGACTAATCCAATTATGATCTCTGCTGGATTTGACCTAAACAGGCCTATATTTAAAACACTGAAAAAAGTACTGAGAAAAATAGTGGATTATCTGTTAAGGTGCACATAGGTTCGTACACACCCAATTTTACTTACCACTCTCATTAATTGTATTACACTGGGCAGAAGAATTTTATTTTAGTTTGTTGCTTTCAAATGTTTTACCAAAACAAGTAAAGCAACTTGATTTAAGGTGCCCAAACATATCATACTTAAGTTAAACATATATCTATATCATTTTTACAAAGATCTAGGCCCAAAGCCCTAACTGAGAAAGCCTTGGGTAAAAGTGGAAAGGAAAAACTTCCATTAGAGGAAGAAACCATTAGAGGACCAAAATTGAAAAGTGGGGCCAACCTCCTTGGAAAACCTAGATGACATTCATAAGAATGAATTACCTAATTAATAAGTACTACTAGTTTAAATAAACAGAAGCTAGATATAAAACTTTAAAGAAAGAACAGATTTAAAGCAAATTATAATAATACAAAGTAAATATAAAAGTATATAGACAATGGTAAAATAAATTTTATATAATACTATAATACTATAATATAATACTATAGAGTACGATAAAGTAGAGATATTATGGTATAAAAACAACAGTGTATACACAGATAAATTAGTAAATAAAATAACATAAAGAATATGCATTTAGGCATTATTTAACCCAGTAAACATAGTCACTGCAGGGTCTTGTGTCCTCATCGGGCGTTTGTAAGTATTAGTGCATAATTATAGTATAATAATTAGTAATAATGTAAGTAAGTGTTAGATCACACTGTGAAATTGAATCAGTACACCCTGCTGCGTGTGCCATAGATAGTCACTGGATATTCATTAGTCAATCATCATATATACATCATATATAATAATATATAATCATCGTTTATACCGATATGTTCATAGTGTGCAATGCAATTATGTTTTTTATACATCATTTTGGATTGTGGTAATCAAGTCACATATCTGAACAAAAATCGCTTATAAGATTATATAGATTAGATAGTTATTAGATTAGTTCATTTTGGTCCAGGGTTCAACAATAACAATTGTCTGAATGCCTGGAAAACAAAAGCAAAAATTAATTAACTTACTCACTTTGTTATAAAAATAAAAGTCTGTGGGTCCAAAACAAACCAACAGTATTATCTGTGGAGAAACTTTAAACCTGGACGAACAATAAAAACAATACGAAACAAAATGTGTCATCATCACTCCCTCAAACAACACTCAGTTTTCGTGCGTCGATTGAGACTCTGTAAGCGAGATGTTCTGTAAAGTTTGCCAGGAATATTCCATCAATGCACACAAAAGTGGTCAGAACTTTTAGAGAAGTCGCTCAAGTCGTTTTCTCTGTCATATCAGGTGTATAACAGCGGAAAAGGCGCTAGCGTGTCTGGACCACTGGACATGTGCAAACGACGGACGAATAGCGAAGACGATTTGAGGCAAATCAAAAAGATATGGGTAAAAGAGAAAGAACGATCACTGACTATCTACATAAGATTTAAAGCCAGATTGTACAGATATGGCTTGCAGGAGGTACGTTTATATGTAATGACTTGTACATGTAAATAATAATGTTGGGATAGCTTATTGCTTGGAATTGCTTTTAATTATATTTAATTAATTAACTCATTATCTTCCGCTTAATCCACACTGGGGGCAAGGGCAGGAACAACCCTAGACGGGACGCCAATCTATGTAGGACACACACACACACACACACACACACACACACACACACACAGTCACACACTAAGGGCTACTTTAGAGACACCAATTAACCTAGCACACATGTCTTTGGACTGTGGGAGGAAACTGGAGTACCCGGAGTAAACCCACAGGGAGGACATGCAGACTCCACACAGAAAGGATCCAGGCCGCTCCACCCTTAGATTGAACCCTGTAAGGCAGCGGTGCTACCCACTGAGCCACTGTGCTTCCCAATTATATTTAAAATGAAATTAATTATTATTAATATGAATGAATCATTGCAAAAAAAATTTAAATAGAAATAAATATGCTTAACATGGTATTCAATTATTTTTAATGATGTTATAAAACCTGTGCTTATTTACAAAAGAAAGAAATACAGTTCAGTGAAAGCATAGTGTGAAAATGTATACTTATCTTAACTAAATATATTAGATTGTGTGATTCTGATTTCTATATTTGTAACACTGTATAATAATATTTGTTCAGGACAGGAGAAAATTGGCTATGGACAGGAAACTTGTGGTCTTTTGTGACAAAAACTCTATCAAGAATCTGCTAGTACCACGTTGCTATGTCTATTATTTCTAGAGAGGCAGAGATTTTGGTGATATGAAAAAAAAGTCTGAACTGCTTGATTATCCTGATAAACAGTCAGTTTAAATTAGTTCAAATTAGTTTATCTGATCTGCTTTTATCACTCTAACCAACTGACCTGGATTTGACCTCAAGGAATGAAGCCTCTAATGGGGTTCAAACAAAATTTAACAGTCCTTAAAAGACTAAAACAAATGCATATCTGATCTAATGGTGGCCTGAGACTTTTGCACAGTACTGTAAGTCTGAGAATTTATTCCTTTAAACCTCCAGAACATGAGATGTTGAATTTGAAATGCTTATACTCCGATATAAAAGCACATATAATAAGTGTCACTTCTACACTGACTGGAGCTCTTCTAGCACGGTTCCAAACAAATCCCTAACTATATACGTGCCAAATTACAGAGAGAGCAATGGAAAGACCCAACGGGTGTACATCCCACATCACTCGAGTGCGACTTTCCGTCAGCAGTCCCTTTGAAAATGCAGTAGAAATATCACCTGAAAAGATGATGTGACTTTACTTGGCAACAAATTCTGATTGCTGGTTATGAATAATGAAGACGGGAGCTGGCACAATGTCATGGCAAAACTCTGAGCAGGTATCACACATACAAGTAAACATATTGGAATGTAATCTGAAAATATGCTGTGTAAAATGAAGAGAATGAAGAGGAGGGGCAGGTAAATCCAAATGGAAAAACAGAGCAGGGCAACGTGTGACGACGCGTCGCTGAAGCATGTTCTGAAGCAACATCTCTCCAATGTTTCAAAGTGGGTCTGGGGTAGCCTAGCAGGTAGGGTACTGGACTCTCAACCCAATGGTCCTGGGTTCAAATCCCACCTCTGCCAAGCTGCCACAGTTGGGTCCTTAAGCAAGAACCTTAACCCTCAATTGCTTGAATTGTAAGACTATGAATTGGAAGTCGCTCCGGAAAAGGGCGTAAATGTAAACGTCCATATTTCTGTCCGCATTTTCCATGTTTTTATCACCGTTTTGATATCGTTTCACTGATGTACTGTGAGAACCAAATGTAAATTTAGCAATTTTGTCACATCTATCTATCAGCACACAGATCGAAAAATGAGCTGCAAAAAGATGGTAAAGAGACGTGAGTAAAACTGAGAGAAGAGGATTCAGTAATGGACGGAATGAAGAACGACTTTTCTTGCCAACAATGAAGAAAAAGGCAGTGATGTACTTCAGCGGTGATAATGATGGACTGATTTCAAACGGTAGCAGACAGGTAGATGCAGCACTCAGATGTTACTGTATCTCACATGATGCACATGAAGGAATGTGTGCTTAAATGGGAGCTGAATAAACCACCCACAGTCCCCTTCATCTCTCATATTTGCCACCTGTATTTGCCCCCACATGTCCCATGATACAAAGATGAATGATAGATTTAAAGCTCAGTAAAAAAAATTAAAGGTTTAAAATCTTTTTCAAATCTATTCCCCCATCCTGAGTGAATGGAAAAAATGTTTACAGGAAACTTGTTTAAGTCAAATTTACTTCCAGAGATTTCTCTAAGAGAGAAGGTCCAAATCCCTAACAGAGTAAGCCTAGGGCAACAGCGGCATGGAAAAACTACCTAATTGTTATAAGGAAGAAGCCCTGGGAGGATAAAGACACAAAGAGGGACTCAACCTGCTTGGATAAATTGAATGTTATATGTGGGAATTTAGGTTATCTAATTAAAAAGTTTATAGCAAGAGTAAAAGTGAGATCCATCCATCCATTATCTTCTGCTTAATCCACACGGGGTCGAGCGCCACCCGGCACCTCTGTGTGGAAGAGCAGGAACAACCTTAGACGAGATGCGAATCCATCGTAGGGAACAAACAGTCACACAACGGAGACACCAATTAACCTAACACGCATTTGGACTGTGGGAGGAAACCGGAGTACTCGGAGTAAACCCACGTAGACACGGCAGGGACATGCAGACTCCACACAGAAAGGACTTAAGCCACTCCACCCTGGGATTGAACCCGGTGCCTTCTTGCTGTGAGGCAGCGGTGTATGAAATATTATGTACGATATATAATATAATATATAATATAAAACTATATGTATTAGTTTTAGTGTTACTATAATTATAAAACTATGATTACAATACAAAGAAAATATGAGTGAGATTGGACATTTTATTTTTAGTTCATTTATTAGTCATTATTTATTCACAATTAGTCATTGTAGGTTTTACTCTCCTCAAATGGAAAAGTTTGGTGTTCATGGCCTCAATATTTATATAAACTAATATAATATACTATCTTTATTAAATTCTTGTTGTAGTTCCTACAAAATATTATGGACTGGTATTATATTAAAACGCATTGCATCGTTCCTAAAAACTTGCAGTTGCAGTTGAGTACTTGCTCACTTTTTTATTTTTCACTACCAGGGCATTTTACTAGCAGATTATTAGTCACTCAGCTACACGAGTTATTCTTAAAATGTTTATCATTTTATGAGGGACATAAAAACTTTTGAACTTGAACTGTATCTGGAACTTCCTTATTAAAATCAACAGGAACAGAGAGGGACGCTACACAACAAGTCTATAAAACATACTAATTAGTGGTTGAGATTTTGGCTTGTACTAGAAATGTTCAATCTGCACGGACATTACCATTAATGGAGGGAAACCATGCACAAGATGGAATGCCTTTTTTTGACATATACTTCATCTTATTTATTTCTCCCTTATTATAACCAAAGGAAAATAAGAGACAGAGATAAGGGTGAAAGCAAGTGAAGGCTCAGTGTTGGATGAGACCAGCTGGACTTAAGTGCTAAGTTTGGACAGATAGCTGAAGACGCAATAGGGAGTTAATAAAGTTCCTCCCTCGCTGCTGTCAAAAAGCTCCTGAAGACTGAGCTCTTCAAAGAGCACTTACTCTCCTAACACCCCAAACAAACACACTTTGGCTTCTACTCTTGGATTTCAATTTTTTTTTCTTATAATTACTTTTCCCTTGTATACTTATGTCCTTATGACTTAAGTAACTTATCACTCGTAAGTTGTTTTGGATGACAGCGTCAACTAAATGTAATTAAATGTAATGTAATGAAAGGGACTATGGTGGCCTACTGGTTAAGGTACTGGTCTATGGACCAGAAGGTCCAGGGTTCAAATACCACCTCTGCCAAGCTGCCACAGTTGAGTCCCTGAGCAAGGCCCTTAACCCTCAATTGCTTGGATTGTAAAACTGTATGAATTGTAAGTCGCTCTGGATAAGAGTGTCTGCTAAATGACACAAATGTAAATGAAAGAGTGTGGAGGCTATTATGAAATAAACACGAGGGATGATAAAGGAGAACAGCATTTACAAACACTTTTTCAAACGCACACACTGATCAGCAATAACGTTAACTCCACCCACTCAACATTCTGCTTCCCCCTCGAGCTACCAAGACTCTAACCCACTGAGGCTTTGACTCGACAGGACCTCTAAAAGTGCCCTGTGATGATATTTATAGGTCAGACTTGTTTGTCCAACACAATCCACAAATGCTCAGCTGGACAGAGATATGAGGAATTTGGAGGTCAAGTCAATACCATGAACATTCTGTTATGTTCCTTAAACAATTCCCGAGCAATTTCTGTCTATCAAAGTAACCTCCATATGAATGCTAGGACCTAAAACTTCCCAGCAGAGCATGCAAAGGACATGCCCATAGCATCAAACTGTGACTTGTATTCACTTGTATTCACAGGGTATTATGAAAAAGTGCAAAAGTGTTAGGCCACTATTAGAATAGGCATACAAATGTTTTAGCAATCGCATAATGACCACATATATTTTTTTCTCTGTCTCTTAACTAAAATACAACCTGAAGTAAATTTGAATGTAGAATCAAATCAGGAAAACAGCTTAGATAGGCAATTTACAGCTGCAAGAATTTAGTGTGACATCCCATTATACTTCAGCAATAACAGCTTATTCGGTTTGACCCCTCTACAGTAAAAAGAAGCTTGATCAGGAGTGGTCTTTTTGGAAGGGTAACAGCCTTCCCCATTCTTTTCAGATGTGAAACCTGTTGTATTATTAAGTGACAAATACAAGTTTGAATGTCTTTTTTTTTTCAATTGTAGACAATGTTATAAATGGCAATTATACCATTGCTAAAACAACAAATCCAATGGTGGCCTGAGACTTTTGCACATTACTTTATATTTAATGTGTAGCTATTCTAGCTATTAAGTTAACACATGGACTGCAGACAACAGAGCAACCTCTATGAAATTCTACATCCTACAAAAAAATATTAAATTAGCTATACCATCCTTTAGCCATAGTATAATAACCATATATACATATTTCTCAGACTCTTTATTAGAACACAACCAGAGAATACAAGAAAATTGTATGCAGTATTAAAAGCAGAATGTCAGAAAAACAGATTCTACTGTGTACAGTGACAAGCATTTATTGTAGAGTTGACCCTTCTACAGTCTGAAGAAGCCTGATGAAAGCCAGGAATGGTCTTTTTGGACGGGTTGCAGCCAAGAAATCACTTCAGAAGTGGGAATAGGATTCAAAGATTGGAATGAATCCAGTGGTAAGAATATTATGCAGTGACAAATCCAAGTTTGTTTTGGTCCAATCTTTATATCTCATTTTTACATTTACATTAAAAGGATATCCTTTTGGTATTTATTTCTAAAACTTGTACAAAATTTTTGGGCTACTTGTCCCACCATTCACTAGTTCTATTTCATTTCCACCAGAGTCATAAAGAATGATAGAAAAGTTGACTAATGGCAGAAGTTAAGAGTTAAGCCAACAATATTTGCACCCTTGAGGCAGAGCTATATCAGGGAGGAACAACAACAAATCACACAGCCTCATTCCTAGAGGACTGTTCTAGAAAGTGACACCTGCAACAAGAAAGAAATGTCTAATTTCTTAATAAACATCCATTCCTGCATTCCAGGCCTGGAGCAGGCTGTAAAAAAGTTGGGACGGAAGCAATTGAGAGATAGTGATGAGGCAGAAACGCTGAATTTTAAACAACTGACGTAAACAGGTAAAATTATTTAGAGCACTATCCATGAAAGGCTGTGTATTTGGAGAGATAAGATGGGCAAAGGATCTCCAGTTTGTCAACAAATGCGTGAGAAAGCTACTGAAATGTTTAAACGCCATGTCCTTCATAGAAAGACCGGAGGGAATTTACATAGGTATTTTATTTTGAAAATGTTCACTTCTAAATTTATCACGCATGTTTAAGTACCAGTACTTATTTTTGGCTACTTGTCCTACCATTTACTAGTTCCATTTCATTCCTGTCATGTCAGAGTCATAAACGTAAAGTTAACTGGTGGCAGGAGTTAAGAGTTGACTCAAACAGTAATTGCACCCTTGAGGCGGAGATATATCAGGGAGGGACAACAACAAATCACACAGCCTCATTCCTAGAGGAATGTTCTAGAAAGTGACACCTGCAGCAAGAAAGAAATCTCTCGACAAGTTCTGCCAAGCAGCCCAGGAATTTCTTGCAGAACAGGCAGGGAGGGAGGGGAGCCTGCTGAGGTAAGGACACATTAGAGGAACCAATTATACTCCTCCACAATGTTCAGGGAGAGTTGGAGCGTAGCTGTTCTTCTCTGAGAGCATGTAAAGTGTATTAATGACAAAGGCTGGTCAGTCTGTCCTTGTTATGGGATTATCTCTTTTCCTCCGTCCCTACCATGCCTTTCTCATGGTGTTTCCACAATCCAGGTGTTTATTTGTAGGTCAGTCATTGACAAACATTTTTCTGTGACTGCCATTCTGATCAAATAAACAGGACAGACATCTGCTCAACACGTTGACACATGGTTTTATGTAAATGTCTGCTGGTAACCACATTCTTTCACCCTTGTATTTGTCTGGTTGTTAGCTTTACAATATTATATTATCTTAAAAGGCCAATCCCAAATTGAGGCAAGTCGAGGGTGACAGTGGCATGGAAAAACTCACTGAA
>JAVSBV010131224.1:0-17502 GCA_033117975.1 Parotocinclus spilosoma
AAATTTCTTAATTTAAGGCCAGACTTTTTTTATTGCTTGTTTCGCGGATCCGCCGACGATCATATTTGAAGAATTAAAAAAAAAAAAAAATGTATCATTTAATTTAATCATTTAATCTTTTCCCAGATTCACTTTAATTTCATTGTAGTTTAAATATACTTTATTTTAAAATAAAAATTTATTTTTATTTTTTCCTTCTTCCTTGTATTGTTTCCACATAGTCCTCGAGAAATTAAAAAGTGCTGAAAAATAGAGATTTATTTTTATTTTTTTCCTCCCTCCTCAGTAGATTCTTACGTAGGGACATCTGAGAAACAAACAATTAAAAAAGTCTGGCCTAATAGACAATAGTTGCTACAGTACAGTCACAGATCTGAATGCTGTACCAGTTATGTGACACAGACTTTTGATAATTAACTACAATTATATTAGTTTTAGTTTTAGTATTAGTATTAGTCTGCTAAATGTTAATGCAGTGAACACCAGAAGCCACACACAACAATGGATATTCGTCTCGGTTGACTGGACTTGTGGTTCGGTTACCGAACTGTGGACCAGAAGGGCCAGGGTTCAAATTCCACTTTTGCTTGCTGCTTTCTTCAGCTGTTGGGTCATTGAACAAGGCAGTTAACCCAGAATTACTTGGATTGTAATCAGATTGTCATCTGCTGTAAGTTGCTCTGGATAAGACTGTCTGCTAAATAACTAAATTAGATGTTGTTTTCATTTAATTGTATTTGCAAAACACATTTTAACCATGGCAGAGGTGGGCCAGTGCAGTACCTTAATCGCTAGACCACCATTTCTTTTTTTTTTTTTTACAGATTTTCACTGATTTTGCTGAAATTCGCACAGAAATTGAAGAAGAGACCGAACGCTCCACCAGCAACAAGGTACTGAGATCGTTTAAAGGTCGTGTAAAGTCTGCAGATTTGTTTATTTTGATCAGGCTCTATTCAGTGGTACGTGAGTGACACAACAGCAACCCTGACCATGTCATGTGCGGGCAAGAAATGTTATTCTCATTTTCACCACTGTCCTCTTTTGCAGGGTATCAGTGCTGATCCCATCCATCTGAAAATCTTCTCGCCTAATGTCCTAAACCTGACCTTGGTCGACTTGCCAGGCATTACAAAGGTAACGGTGAAGATTTTTACGAGTTAAATAGTCAAGTCAGATTTGATTCTATAGTGCCTTTTACAATTTCAAAGCAGCTGTTCTATTTTGGATTATCCCAAAGGTGACAGTGGCAAGGAAAAACACTTCCTAAAATTTTAAGGAAGAAACCTTGGGAAGACCAAGACTCAAAAAGGGACCCAAGCTCCTTGAGCGGAAATATTGCTGACCTTCTGAGTAACCTTCCAATTAATTTCAAAATATTGCTTTTCTTCTCCCTCAGGTACCTGTAGGTGACCAACCGGAGGACATTGAGATTCAGGTTCAGGAGATGATCCTGTCCTTCATCTCAAACCCCAACTCGCTTATTCTTTGTGTTTCACCGGCTAATTCGGACCTGGCTACGTCAGATGCGCTCAAACTGGCACGCGAGGTCGACCCTGAGGGTGAGGAGCACAGTAGAGTGAGGTCACATGATTATGTCAGTCTGTCACTGTTTGCTTAGTCTTCTTTGTTCATTTTTCACTTACTATTACTGTAAACACAATATCAACACTATATCGACACACTTTATCCAACATTACTACACTCTCCTTACTAGTGCTGAGCAGTATGTTGGTGTACTCCCTGAAAACGGAATGTAGAGAAGACATGTCTGTTTTGTCAGAGCATTTGTGATAAAGTTTATACAGCAGCATTTCTATAATATTCACAATTTTAATTTTGCTTTAAACAGAACAAAACAGTGCTGCTCACCTTTTGTCTAGTGGACATACCTTTTATTCGGTTTACATGCAAGACTGCAGAGCCAAAGGATCCAACCAGATGAAAATGATGAACTTTGAGTAGCCAGGAACTCAGGTTCAAGTTTTCGCTTCCATGTACATTTACATTTACGTCAGTCAGGAACCCACTTATCCAGAGCGGGTACAATTAATACAGTCTTACAATCCAAGCAATTGTGGGTTAAGGGCCTTGCTCAGGGACCCAACTGTGACGGAGGTGGGATTTGAACTCTTGTGTCTGTGTGTCTGTGTGTGTGTGTGTGTGTGTGTGTGTGTGTGTGTGTGTGTCCAGGTCGGAGGACTCTGCTGGTTGTGAGTAAGCTTGATCTTATGGATGCAGGAACCGATGCTCTTGAGGTTCTGCTTGGTCGCGTCATTCCTGTCAGGCTTGGGATCATTGGAGTGGTCAACAGGTCAGGGATAACAGTCCTTTTAAAATGTAAATTAGAAAATAACAATAATAATAATAATAATCAATAAAATTCAGTTTGGGATGTGGCATAAGCATGGAAGGCGTTTTCTTTAGTACCTTATTAATCACAGAATTCGTTCGACGGCCGTTACACACACACACACCGAGTGTAACGCAAAAATACGAAATATTTGGGCATGATTTTTTCACCACAAAACTACATGTTTTATGGAATTCTGAACTTGAACATTTTATAAGCACGTAAAATTAATGAATGAAAAATAATTATGTGCACAATATACCTTTGCTAAAACAACAAATCTAACGAAGGCCTGCTAGCCTAAGACTTTTGCACAAGTGCTGCAAGTGTCTTTTTTAAAGTATTAGTAGAAATTAGCTTTAGTGTTACCCAGTATGATGATGCCTTAAAGCTGTATGCCCATGTTTATTATTTCCTAATAATAATTTCACTTATCAAGCATTCACACCGTTCTGATAAAAGTTCTCAAGCTTATCCTTGATACACTCTTGACTACGTGCCAAACCATCACACCCTTACCCATTTACTCACTCACACACACACCTAGGGACAATTTAAAATGGCAAGTCCACTTACTAGCGTATTCGTGGGAGGAAACTGGCTCTGGTCCATTGATCTGAAGGAAGGTCAGTCCATTGCTGTATGGAGTTCACTGTTGCCTCCCTTATACATTATCATGCTTGTGTGTGTGATGTTGTCCGGAAAGCTCCAGGACACAGACTTATTAACTACAGTGTTGAGCTAGCTAATTGCCTTCACACCACCTGAGCACCAATATAATGATTATAAATAATTAAAATGTCATTATTTAAATGCTAATGGTAGTAATAGTAGTAATTGCAGTAACAGTATGAAGCGACGATTCTGTCCTCTCATTCTCAGGAGCCAGCATGACCTGAACACACAAAAGAGCGTAGCGGACGCCTGGCGTGATGAGCAGGCCTTCCTGCAGCGTTACTACCCATCGTTGGCATCGCGATGCGGTTCGCGCCACCTGGCCCGCACGCTAAGCCGTTTGCTCATGCACCACATCCGCGACTGCCTGCCCGAGCTTAAAGCTCGCGTGACTGCACTCAGCGCTCAATTCCAGGCACGCCTGAACAGCTACGGGCAGCCGGTGGAAGACCAGAGCGCCACCCTGCTGCAGATCGTCACCAAGTTCGCCAGCGACTACTGCAACACCATCGAGGGGACAGCCCGGCACATCCAGACCTCCGAACTGTGAGTGTGATGAACATAACATAACATGGTGCAGTGACGTGTGTATATATATATATACACATATACACACAGGCATATACACACAGTCGATTCAGGTTAATTGGACCACCGGTTAATGGGACCAGCCACTTATTCTGACCAAATCCTAAAGTACCGAATCAAATCCTATTATATATGTGTAATGTTATTTGCTTATTTGGACCAAAATTCCGCTTAATCGGACCAAAAACGTGTACAGTATGTAATATCCGTATGTAAAATTCCAACGAACTCTTCGTCTCTGGCATCACTACCCGAAAACTCTACCCTCTGCTGCCACCTACAGGTCTTTGCTTAACATTTCCATTTACTACAAAAAAAAATTTAGCCCCTGCTAAAGCTTGTCAGATCACACTGGATAAGTTCTTCAAACGTTAGCTGGAATTTAGTAAGAACTTGTTTTTTACAGTATTACGCTTCGCATGCTGAGTACCTATACATTGTTTTGTAGATCGTTTCCAAAAACTTGTCTGCAAATTTATTTTTTATTGAACAAAGTTGGTAAGCAACAGTAGTTCTTGTTTGTACGTTCGCTATACGTGTAAAACGTACAATAAAGGTTTAATAAACATTTAATATGTTACATAGCACGTCCCGTCTTGTAACATAGGGCATGTTCGTTTAATCGGACCAGCCGGGTATTAGGACCAAAACGATCGCGTCCCGATGTGGTCCAATTAACCGGAATCGACTGTATTTTTTATATTTAAAACCAATTTGAAATCTGTGGTCAAAATACCAAAAGACAAGCCATGCACATCCTGTAAGCCTTCAGGAATGGCCACTAACTTTTTCAACTCCCAATATTTACTGAACTACTTTATAAAGCCTGATGTATCTTCGGTTTGTTGAGATGTGAAAAGTTAAAATCTCCGGATTTAGCATTTGCCTTGAAAGGGCATTATTCATGAAATGTGGATTTACAAGTTCTTTGAGCTCACAACGAGCGACAATTAGGACCCAGTTAGATATAACAGAACACTGGATCAGATCATCAGATCTATACAGATCACATATCCTCAAAAACTAAGAGTACATGCTTTACTCTTTATGATGGCCCAAGGCGCTTGGGTTTAGTTTTTTCCTAAGATCGGTTCAGACTGAGTTTTTCTTGAACTTTACTTACAGCTTGAAGCTTTGGCATCAGTTCATGTTTATAAATCCCTTTGTTATCTGGAGTCTGTATAATCTGACTTGACTGTTACTGACTTCGCTTGCATTTTCTAATATGAAAAAAACTCTTACATTTATCTTAAAGATTTTGTTAAAATTCTGTACCTGTCACAAGCAATAGATCTCTGTCATTGTTCAAACTCTCACCACACTCTTGTTGCTACAATTACAAGTCTTGTTATGCATTTCACGGTTTCAAAACGCATGAGTTATTACCATTCAGATGAATCCGTCACTACCTTTTGTTTTGGTGCTATCCTGAGAAAGAATCTCGATCCGTTGTGCTCACCAGGAGGTAGAGCAGTGGGTTGTGTCTTGTGATAAGATCTTAATTTAGCAGTGCTGGCTTTGTTTGGCTTGCTTTGAGAGCACTTGATGTTTTATCTCATGCCTATCCACAAATTGCATCCTACAGTCTTTGAGAGCGTTGGGATGTTAAACACATTTTTCCTTAATCCCATTTGTAGGACAGTTGGCTACTTGGACAAGCTGGAGTGTAATTAGCATTTTTAACAACGTGTTTACAACAAATAATGCCAGCTAACTTGGAATGGCTTTCCGAATAATCCTCCCCAGCAACAGTTCTATCAAGTTGTTAACGTGTCGAGTTAATAATGCAAAAGGTAAGCTGAAGGCTCACATGAAGCTCCCTCTAACTCAGGCGGCAATTAGTTTGTTCAGAGTCGTACTTTAGATCAAACGCTTTTGAGCGTGCTTGAGGTGAAACAAGTCGTGGATTTTTTGCGAAGGCTTCTTTGTCGTCTTCGACCAATACGTTTCTTGTCATCAACAGCCCCGTTTTCTCAAAATTCACCTATTAGGGATGCAGCAGTAATCTTTCTGGGTCTTAATTGTTAAAGTCTGTTGCTATGATATGACAGCCACATTGCCTGGACGCAAGAATAGTCAAGTCCATCTTCACATGACCAACAACAAAAGTTTTGACATTTCTACGTTGACCAATTTCGAACCGCGAGCGATATTGAAAATCTGATTGCGGCAATTGATTTCTGAGACAGTTCTGGTCTTTTTTGAGATGCTCCATGACCACGTTCCCATCGGAAAAACCTTGTTCTTGATCCAATACAGTGGCTTTCAAGATGAGGGCCATATTTGGGACGTAGCCTAAAAGATGGCCTCCTCACCCATTACGTGCTAGGGTATTCAGATATATCATTTCCCCTTCATTTTCCGAAATAAAAGCATGACTATTAAGTCACACGCTGTACATGTGTTATAGGGATTTGATCCTGGGTTCCTAGGGTTCCTGGGTATGCATATCAAGCTCTATCTGTGTCCCCAAGTGAATGGTATATGCACTAGATGGAGGATACAAAGACATGCCATGAGAAGCTCTGGAAAACGACACAAATTATACAATTAGGGAAATATGCTATGTCAAACCAAATCATTGAATCAATAAAATGGGCTGAACTTCTTGCTTTTAGGCAATAACTCCGTATACACAGATTGTCTTGGAGATCAGATCAGATCTAGATAAAAATAAGCCATAGTAGTACATGGATGTTAACTAGAGACCAAACTGAGAAAGAGGATGCACAATGGAGGAAGCTTCTGCATAACATTGAAGGACAGAAGATTGGCTCCAATCCCAATTAGGAACAAAGTTTCTTCCACCAATGCAATGCCCGTGCTTTTGTATTATTTAGTCATTTACTTTATGCAGACACTCCGGCCATTTTTCCAGTACCACACCTCACGTTTCCAAACTACACTCAAAGGAACTGTGAAGACAAATGGCCCGTCAGCCACAGAAGGCACAACATTTGTGAGAACATCACAGAGATGTATTTCTCAGCCACGCATATCTAAACGTGTACCCCCTCCTTAGCTGACATTTAGACATTTTTAATATGTGCTATGAATGAGCAGTTACCTGGATCCTGATATGCAGATAAATCTATTCAGGCAGAACATTGAGCAGAGGTAGCAACGTTCCCCTCAGTCCTACAGACGTAGAAAAGATCTGCTGTCAGGAGACGCCATTTAAACATAAAGTGCAAACTATTGTTTTCCTTTCTTGTTTTTGTTGTTGTATTAAATCAGTACTCACATGTACAACTTTCAGTTCAAATTATGTAAACACATCAACAGCAGAGAGGGAACCCGAACTGTTTTCAGTATGAACTTCATTTCACGTAGCCTTTTTTCGGATTCCTGGAACATTTCTGTTACACTGGAAGTTTTCCGTCTTGCTCTTTATACTTATTCTTTTTCAACTGAAATGCAGGATTAAGGTGGATGAAATGACTTGAGAAGGAAACCTAGAAAAATATCACACCGATTGCCACGGGGGTGTTCAGCACAGCCCAAATTAACTGCCACTGTGTGTCTGTGGAGACTCCACGTGTGTACGCTTCATATTACGAGCCCGTTAGCAGTGAGTGTGGCAATTACATCACAAATAGATGGATAATTAGAAGGGGTGTTAACAAATCTTTTGGCAAATATCGTTCTGTCCAAACAAACATGCTTGTATTTGCTTTGAGGAGACGTTATCCAAAGGAAACATGGATGTCTGCTGAGGGTGTAATTAGAAAGAGTTATTGAGCATTTGTTTGTGCAAAATGACTGAGCAAGCCAACGTCTAGTCTGCTAGTTTGCATGAACTGAAATGCATTGGCAGTAGTTTACAGCCTTAAAATGCCTCGAATTATGAGAAGTCGCACAGTCTCTAGAAAAACCATGTGTTTTTATTCGTATCTGTCCAGTCTTAGGGTCTTTTCATGGTACTGTTTGCACTGGCAAGTACAGTAGACTTATAAATTACCTAAATACGTTCACAAACACCCACAAGTTCCTTATGAACAGACTGAATATATGGATTTTGCACTTTTTTTTTGTGGTGCTTTCTATGATATTTAAATTCTGTTCATCTCAAAAGTGAGAACTAAACAGTTCTGGAAAATCAGCTCTGTATATTCACTGGTTGTGTTAACCAGGCACGTTGTGTTCATTTGCCCCCATATTGCTAGTACATCACCAAATCTGGCAACTCTATGAACTGGATCCAACTAAGTTTTCATCTCCAAGCTTTTTTGTTCAGTGTCTCTACATATACAGCTTACCTACGTTTAACAAACGTCTCTATTTCCATTGTTTGCCAAGTGCAACAGCTTAGTTTTAAAAGCAATCTTACATAAATGACTCACCAGGGGCCTGCAGAAACATTTTTCTATATCGGTTCATGCAAGCGCTCGCTTTTCAGTAGCAAGCCACTGTCAGTTACAGTTAACACTTCATGTATAAACATCTGGTGCAGTATCATTTCCATTTTAATACACCACCCACTATCATGAATAAAAAAAAAAAAAAAGTAAATACTCCTTATGCAAAGGTTAATACGGCATGGCCATTCCTATGGTTTGGAGAGAATTCAAACGATGCTTCAAATTACAAACATAAAATCCAAACATACTTTTAAATAACCTAATTTGCTACCTGCTATGAGGCTATGACCCATGGCGAGTCTGGTGATGCGAAAGCAGACCAAGCAGAAGGCAATATGGACATACCTGTACATTTCCAAATTATATTTGTATAGGCACTGCTCTTATATTTCATTAGGCCATATTTCATTTAAAAAAATATCCCCATATTTTTGTGAGCAGCACATTTTTAGCGTACGTTCCTCCAGAATCAGTATCTAATCTTCTATCTTGTGTGACCTTCCATATCTGACTACTTCTTTTAATATCAGGTAACATATAGAAAGAAATTCTGTAGAGAAAGATGTGGGAGGGGAATGTCAGACAGAGACAGATGTCAATGCATGGTAAATGTCATGGTTTGTGCTTTGTAATCCTCTTGGAAGATATTGGATGTGTTTACATCTATTTCCCATAACTCAGAGTATTTGAGTTGTCAGATTAGCATTGGTGGGAATTCACATCCTGCTCGAGTATCAAAGTGTGTGTATGTGTGTGAGAAAGAGGCTTGTCTGAGCTCTGTGTTTGGCTGCAGACTTTTAACGCAAATGCATGGTCTGGTGTACATTCTGCAAAAAAACTCAAAAACTCATTACACTCACAAAGTACCCAATGATAAAAAAACAGCTCTGCAATCAGGCTTGGCCCTAATTTGTTCCTCTCCGTGTATTAGGGTTATATTGGGGCACAGGCAAGAGTGAATTTCTATATAACATGACCGGCATTACTGAACAAAACCAGACGTTATTTAAAAACTTTCATTATCCCCTAGACTAGCCTGACCTCCTGACTGAAAAAATATTGTCTGGTGGAAATATTTTAACAGTTAGACTCAAACAAACGGTGCAGCAGTTTTTGTTGATTCTAAAAATACCAAGAACAGGGTTTCAAGCAACCAATTTTTGTGAGAAACAATGGCTGCCTCAGCGACTTCCGTTCACATTTGCTGCATTTAGCAGACGTCCTTATTCACAGCGACTAACAACGGATACAGTTACAATTCAAGCATGGGTGGGTTAAAGGTCTTTCTCAAGGGCTCAACTGTGGCAGTTTGGCAGAGGTAGGATTGAGGTCCAGAGTCCGGTACCTTAACCGTTAGGCTAACAAAGTCCCAAAGGCACAGAATTGACTTTATATAAACTAGCCTCTTGTTGCAAAAACGCCCTTTAGCGGGCCCGTGGATGGTTCCAATATGTTAACAATAATAATTTTCTTAATAACATAAAATATTCTAAACACACTGTTTAAATCTATTAGTATTATTAATAGCTGCATATCGATCTTCGTGTCGATACTGACCGAAAATTGGTGGAATAATAAAAAATCGGATAACAATATATGTGTTGCTACAGCAACACACATAGATATCCCCTAATTTTCTGAGCAGTGTACACTAAACTGAAATAGAGAAATTATGAGTAGTGCATTAGCTTCCGAGCATTGATTCGCATGCTCGTTGTTAGGACGTCGACAAACGAAGAAACGGTCGAGGACTGTGCTCATCGTGCCGTGAAGATCTTTATCGACCATGCAAATGCTGCACAGGAAGGCCACACTCCTGGCATGGAAAAAAAGGAGGATGAAATGACTTCTAAACAGACAGCCAGATGGCAATTAGAAGGAAATTAGAGAAAATGCTGTACGGCTTTCCATGTGGGAACATTTTAATTTTCCAGTGTGCAGTTTCATTAAAATAAAGCTACTTATAAAGCATGGGTGAAATGTCAATATTAGTATGCCAAAATGGCAAATGTAAATGTCATTATTAAATTAAAATATAATCCAGAGACTGAAATGCCATATTTTAGTGGGAAACTGTATAGGAAACTGTAAGTTCTCAGTCATCCAGGTCTTGGTGAGTTAAAAACCACTGGAACACTGGGATTGGGATTTATAGAACAGCTACAGACAAATACCCAACAGATTTACAGTAAACAAAACTAAAATGAAGTAATGTTACGGCTAAAACAGTCTTGGTGGTCATAACTGAAATGTGGTGCAAAAGGTTAAGGTCTGATGGACTTCAGAGGAAGGTAGATCACAATCTGTACTTACCTGTATCGCCAACACTTAACAGCTACAAGTATTAATAGATATGTGTTTGTAACTTAGTTAAGCTAGATGTTCTAAGTTGTAGTAGCTGTTACTGGGTAGAAAATCATTATATTTAGCATTAGTATTAATATGAACTTAAATATTGACCAGTTTTGTTAAATACACAAAAGTGAACATTGTTGCAGAAAAACAGCGAGCTCCCATCCCCAAATTTCCCTCAAGTGTCGTTGTGATTATCGCAGCACTGTAACGTGCACATTTTGTGTGTCTCAAAATGTTAATTTGATTCTTTTGGGAAGACGTCGTGAGGATTTGACGTGCTGATTGCTATCTCTAAGCTTAAGATAAACACAGACGTCAAAGAGACTCGTTAAGACAAACGATTTAAAGTCCAAACATGGACTATGGTGATTTAAATGGAGCAACACCTCAAGGCTAAAAGAAGACATTTACATTTACGTTATTTAGCAGACACTCCTATCCAGAGCAACTTCCAATTAATACACTCTTACAATCCAAGCAACTGTGGGTTAAGGGCCTTGCTCAGGGACCCAACTGTGGCAGCAGAGGTAGGATTTGAACCTTGGACCTTCTGGTCCATAGTCCAATGTCTTACCATGTGATAGAACGAAGCTCCACAGCATGGCCCTTGCTGTGTTTGAATTTTGGCTGATGACTGACCTGATGACTGTGCTTGGGCTGTAGGCTATATGAGGTCAGGTTTACAGGCAGTCCCCATTTTATGCTGGTCCGACTGATGATATTTACATGTATGTTTATTAATTAGCAGACGACCTTATCCAGAACGACTTGCAATTGACACAGCCTTACAATACAAGCATTTGGGAGTTTTAGGGCCTTGCTCAGGGGCCCACCAATGCCCACTTGGCACCACTGGTCCATAGTCCAGTGTCTTACCCCCTAGGCTATTTCTTTACCTATTTTATTTACATGACTTTGCAATGGGAAGCTGTTACTACACATAAATACACCTGCACAGAAGCCGTAGTATGAATTCTTAATTTCCATTTCTATTTTCACGGGCAATAGATATGCAGTATGATTATCTCTCATACTGTCCGTGCTGAATGAGGAAGTCAGCAGTGCATGATGTAACGGGAGTGATGAGACCTGGGAAATGTAGTTTGGAAAGCCAAAGCACGGTCACGATAATGGTCGGGTTTTTTTTTCACTTCGAATACCGTATTTATAAAACGACATAAGATATTGAATGCTTTAGTATAAAATAAGCTTTATGTTAATGGTTTTGCCCAACATTAGTGTAATGTAAGTTTTTGTTTAAAGTACGCTATGATTATGCAATATACAGACTGTACACTAAACCTTTTTCGCCTGAACCTATCCCCATATTTAATCCAGGACTATTTGAGCTATGAAGAATATAAAGCACTCCTGTAAGTCGCTCTGGATAAGAACATCTGCTTAGTGCTGTAAATGTAACTCCCAACACAGGCTAGCATTTAGGACAGCTGTTAATCACACATGACATTACTTAATTACAGCTTTATTCCTGGTTTAAAAACAAAATTGAGGCTTTAGCAGTTCAGTTTGCAGTGTCTGCACTTATCCAGAAAGAAAACAAATTCCAAACAAAATGTACCAGTAACAGAAGGATCTAAATGATCATATACTGTATATTCATTCCTGACAACACAAGTGTATTCAATATCCATGGACTGATTACCACTAATAACACCGACCGAACAAGTTCAGAGTCTCTAACGATCTAGAATTGCAAATTTTCTGAAAAAATACATCCAAGTGCCCATATCGTTCTGTACAGTGTTCATGGAGGCTCATCTCGGAGCTTTAATTCTGGTCTTTTGTTGCGGTGGTTACGTCCTGTTTAAAATTTGCTTGGGTGTGCAGGGTGGCTTGTTATTTATCTGAGCTCAAGGTGTATTCATCGTAACATGAATGCTGCAGTCTGGGCCAGTGCAAAACTGAAATACATCAATTATATTCTGCACTATCAGAGCATTTTCATGCTGAATACAAAAGAACACAGAAGAAACACTTCATATACACATATGTTCGACAAATGCACAGCATTTTTTATTAAACAGCACTCCGGATGCTCGGACAGAATCCAGATCGGACGAGTCAGCTGAGGGCGAGAGTAGTGTTGACCAGGTTTTGGTCATGTGTTGAATAAAACATTCGGCTGATTCTTCCCGAATGAGAAGATGCTGCACCAGTTCATTATCTGCCTGGTGCAGAAGAACATTCCACTCTTTTCATACCAGTAAGGTTTTCGATTGGGAAAATAAACAAGGAGAAGAGCTGGTGCCGCACAGCTCCAGTAACCATGCTTGCAGTTCAAGATTCATTTGCATGTTCTCCATAGGCCCAGACTGACGTTCTGCCATAGTAGTCAAGTACAAATTGGACTGGCTCAAATCTCGAGGAGTGTAAATGGAGGCCGACTGTGACCATGTCCGAAGTCCATGGTGCCCTTGGAACAGGCTTGTACCGACCATGTCCGACGGTGAGGCCTCGCTGGTCACTAATGCTAGTTTTTTCCTGCACACGTTCAAGTCGCTGTGTAAATCCCTGACCTCTTGACTGCTTCTGAGGGCTCAGGGATGGAAATATGAGCAGGAAAAGAGGAGGCTCATACAGAGGAGGCTATTTTATAGTCCTGATTTTTCCTCCATTCTCTCCCCCCAGCATCATATCCATCTACATCAGATCCTTCATGAATAAACCACTGCAAGTCCTGCATCAGAGCCTCCAGACTTCTGATGCAGCTGTCTTATAATCCAGAGACACAGAGAAAGTAATACAGAGAGAGAGAGAGAGAGAGAGAGAGAGAGAGAGAGATAGATTGCGCTTGTTCTGTGTTTACTCTCAAGCAGAGCAACATTAGATGAACCATTCTTTCTTGCTTTCATCGATGCTCTCTGTAAAATTGGCCTCAGCACCAATGGCTGTATCAGTTGACTCGGAGCGCTTCGCCCCTTTAGACTCGTTGGTATGGTACGTTCCTTTGTGGCGGAACATGTAGCGAATCAGGAATGCCAGTGTACACAGGATGGTGAAGATCACCACAGCAATGATGCCTAAAACAAGCAGAGGGAATAAAAAGACTGAAATTTATATAAACTATACGATCAAACAATATTATTGCTTTTATAATGATTAGAATAAACACAACCTTATAATACCTTAACATATGTGAGCTTGGACACTCTAAAAGGCATGAGTAGATACTTAATACACTGTAATAATGGTTCTGGTAGCTTTTGTATTACAAGGTTCTTACTAAAAAGTCTGGCCGGTTTTTAATGTGTTTGTTTTTATAACTGGACTGAATTCTGCATACGATATGCCTGGCACAAAACATTTAATGTACATCAGCAACCAATTAAATTCAGACACGTCTCAGGAACACAATCTGGATTATCTGGAGAGGTTTACAAAATGTTAGTGTAGAGACTACATCGTGTTTTCAACAAAATATCCATTTTGACCAGAACGCTTCACATAAATACACCATTTCTCTACTGCTTACAATATCCCCTCATTTTTGTGGGCAGTATATAGTTTGGGTGCCAAAAGAAATCAACAACATGGGAATTAGTGCAGAGATCTTCTGAAAGGAATTTCCAATAGATTTTGGAACATGACTGTGAGGCAGAGCTTAATAATTCAAAGGGGTGTCTACAAACTTGCGTAACGTTCATATAAATACAACATAATCATTTGACGAAGACATGCGACACTTCTTACCGCCTACTACGGCCGAGTTCCTGTTTGCTCCATCCGGTATAACCACTTCCTCATTGAATGGGAATTCAGCACCTACAGAAATGTGTTATTAATACACAGCTGATTGATATATATTTAATTTATATAATTTTTATTTATAGAGGCCAAAGATACCACACACGGACCAAGATAACACACCTTAGTGAAGGTCGAGCTCAAAATGAAGCCTGGCAAATGAAATTCCACCCTAGGTTTGTGTGTGTCAGTGTAATGTAGAGATCGCCATAGACGTTTTAATATGGTAGATGCACTTTGTATCTACCTGCAATCTCCTATGGTTAACAAGCTACATTTCTGGTTTAATTAGTTGACTTATTAATCTAAATCAACTAATATAAAGATAAAGAGATTGTTATGAATTACTATTTGATATTTAATGTGTTCGAATTCGTAGCATCTGTACTAAAGCCTGTTAATTACTGAGATGGAATAGACTTCCTCTTTACCGCCTTCATGCCAGGGGTCGGTGGCAGCCGACATCGGTGAGACGGTCAGGGGCGACGCGCCACAGTTGGACTCGATCAATTTGCCTTGGTGCGATACTGATGCTGATAGCCATGAGCGTAGAGCCGCCTTAAGAGGAGCGATGCTGTTAAAGTACACACGGGATAGGCAGCCTATAAAGCCAGGGGTGTTATATTTCTCGATCAGCACTGGGTCAGTGAGGCCAGTCTCTGCAAATGGAAATTAAGATTATAGATATTATTAAAGACTTCTATAGAGTTCACTGTTCTAACAACACAGGGTCTGGTAAACGTTTTCTTAGGGTGACTTATCACAGTGGTGCCTGTGCTGTGTGTTCTAACGTGTTTGATTCAAAAGAGATATCGTTAGGTTACTTGCTTGCTCATGTGATAGCCTGCACACAAATAGGACGTGTAATGATTACAGCTTTAAACGAGCAAAAACGCATAACGTTTATAACGGTTAAATTGAAAATGCTGACACTGTGTCTGCTGAACACAATTGCATTTCTACATTATTCAGGGTTTTTGGTCAGAAAAACTAATCGCTTTACTTTGTCACGCTTGAGCACGTTATGCGTAGGGATAACAATTTATCCCGCTGTGCTGAACAGCCGCCCTGATGCCGAGTTTTCTGGCCTAGACAAACTAGACAGCATTGAGAAGCGAGTCTAATTTGTTTTGTACTTGATGAGTGTCTCCTCATCTCCAAGTATCGCTGGATGGTACAATGAGCAGAAATTTTCGAGTCTGTTTTAGGTCCAATGGCACTTTAAAGAGCCAGCCCAAAGATATTTATTGGTTTTGACCGTCATCGTCAGTTTTACCATCAACCTACGCCCTTCTACATCTCACTCTTAGACATTAACGACCATACCAACTTTCTCTTTGGACCTAGTTTTTGACCCCTAACATTCACATTATGAATTATGAATTAAAGTTGGCTGGATGGGCAGCAAACAGAATTTTGACATGGCATAATTCTGTAATACATCATTTTCAAACTCCATACACAGTTTGCAAAGCATGCTATATGGAGTCTGGGTCCTTTCTCATGAGGTCTGCATGTCCTCCCCGTGTCTGCATGGGTTTACTCTGGGTACTCCGGTTTCCTCCCACAGTCCAAAGACATGCGTGTTAGGTTAATTGATTACTCTAAATTTACTTGAGTATTTATATATAACTAGTCATGGTGTAACCTTGTGAATTAATATAACCTTGTGTGTGTCGCAGAAATGGTAATAGCTGGTGTTAAATAAACCAAATAAGCAAACCATAAAACACAATTTCACATTAGTTCATATCAGGTTATTAGGCTTGGACATCTTTTTACATGTACTGTATATCCTAATTGTATTCTAATAAAGACTAGTAAACTATTTAGGAACACAGTGATAGTGATAAATGCAAAATAAAGGCAGCTTTGGTGTTGACCTCACTATACAACAATTACAAATAGGTTATCAAAGCCTTAAATGTTAGAGTTTGCCTTACCAAAGACTCGTCCTAGGAAGAGAGCCTTGACCAGGTCGAACTGCGTGTCTGAAGCCTCAGGCAGAGTGTACCTGACTGAAGGATAGTGGTCCAACTGCAGGACAAAAAAGCAGACATGACTTTTTCTTACTTATTCCCTGAAAGGATAGGTAAAGATGTGTCATAAGCTTGAACGATGCAAGAAAACCACAAACATTATCAGGTTGATCTGAGCTGGGAACAGCCTGTTAGCCATATCATCCTACACAGCTCCCGGCTGACCCTTTTCTCCTTCCACAGCAGGGTTCTTAATTAGAGTGTGCTAAATATAAAATCCTCTTCTTGTTCCTTGTTGGTTTTCTTGTTTGCTCCTGTTTTCTCGTTCCTGTTCTGGTTGTCTGTTCTAATACCTTTTTTATAGCACTATATGTTAACGTCCCTGTTCAGTATTAGACCGGTCTTGCCACCTAACCCCTTTCTTTACGGCCTGTCCTCACCACTTCAATTTCGTACCTCGCCTTGTCAGAGTAAAGTTTTCTACAATGTCTATTTTATAAACATGACAATCGCATGCATTCAGGAGTTCTATGTTATGGATTCCACGTACGAGTTTGAATTCAGTTTTCTTATTGTTCTCACATAACCATCAAATAAAACATCATTAGTTTAGAAGGAACTGCATATAAACATTTGATCTAAAGACGCTGCAGTAACTGAATCTCTGGAGAATACCAGACTGTTTTGTCTTTGCTGCCAGTAATATGCGACTTCAGCAGACATCGCTTTCTTATTTAGCATAAGTATTTTCATATCATTCTTCAATTCATCTACATGCAGTCTAGTTGCCTTGGGCTGCAATGTCACTACTTGATGACTGCCTTTCTAATCCACTCACTACAGTATTTTTCTCACAGTGTTTTCCAGCTCAACATAAGTAGAATTTTTCCTCTAAATATAACATAAAATCCAGGTAAGCGAGGCTACTGCATTCATTATACATGATGACAAAGTCTCTCATTTGAGCTTCTCAAAACGTCTTCATGTGGTATAATAAATGAATTAAGTTAAATACTTAAATGTAACAGTAAATCTCTTGCCTGATATTAACATCAAAAACATTAAAGGTCTTGACCTGGTTGTGTTTATATAACCCCTTAATGGCAAAATTTTGTAAATGCACATGGCAGCACGGTGGCTTGGTTGGGTAGCACCGCTTGCCTCACAACAAGAAGGTTCCGGGTTCAATCCCAGGGTGGAGCGGCTTGGGTCCTTTCTGTGTGAAGTCTGAATGTCCTCCTCGTGTCTGCGTGGGTTTACTCCGGGTACTCCGGTTTCCTCTCACAGTCCAAAGACATGCTTGCTAGGTTAATTGGCATCTCCAAATTGTCATTGACTTGTGTATGCGAAACACCCCAGCCGTGTAACTGGAAACAGCTGCACGCCGGTCCCAAGTCCGGATAAATGGGGAGGGGTGGAGAAAGCA
>JAVSBV010131241.1:0-17501 GCA_033117975.1 Parotocinclus spilosoma
TCCGATTAGTCGACTAATCATAAAAAATAATCGGTGATTAGTCGACTATAAAAATAATCGTTTGTGGCAGCCCTACTTACCATTAGGGCACATTACAAATTGTACAGACTTAGTCGAATATGTAGTAGTTGTAGTTATAGGTCTTAATGTATAGATTTTATAAATAAATAATTGCCCAGAAACTTTAAGAACTGACAGAGGTTTGATCTGTACAGATGTTTGATCTCGACAGATACAGTGAACACTAAACAAAATAAACACAGAGCAACATTTCTCATCAGGCTGTAAACTGAAACTGCAATCTGAATACTCTGCAGTGAGACTTGTGGCTTTGCGTGTCTCCGAGTAGTCTGTACACATTGTATATTATTCGCACTAATTTCTGTTTCAGGCAGTAATGAGTCAATGTCCCAGCATATGAGACACTCAGAGAGCGACTACATCAGCGCTTATGGAGAAAGACACTATTGTGCTCATTGTGTGTAGTGCATAGAGAAGGGTGACTTACGTGACAGCATACTGTGCAAATGATAGATACTCCACTAAGACGTCCAAGCCCTTATTCTCCTCGTTTAGAAACTCGCGCACCCATCTACACAAAGAGAGATAATTGATAAAACAATAACAGCTCCATAGAGAGAGTACAGTGTACATCTACAGTGTTTAAAAAGTAATTACACATCAAATACTATATTGACAAGCAACAAAAATAAAGATTAAGGATGTCAAAGAATTTGGGGACATGTAAAAGCCCTTCAAAGCTATGGCACATTTAGTATCACAAGCCCATACGCGTGCGCACACGCACACACACACACACACACACACACACACACACACACACGACCCTCTGTGAGCTTTCAGCAGGGCCCCAGAAATGATCAAAAGCCATTTTTAGCCTATTCTCTCTCTGCGTGACAACTTTGTTTTCATTTGAACTCCAACTGAAAAAAAAAACCCACTCTCTGTGCTGTTAAATTACGTTTTACTTTAATTAGCTCCTCTTTCTTCATAACCTAGTTCTGTGTAACCTTTGCAGTAATTTTGACAAAAATACAAAAGTTAGATCAGTATGCTGACAAGCCAATAACGCAAATGGCACACAACTACAGCTGCACTGTTTACATCCCCCTCACAAAATTTAGGATATACTTCAAAATGAAATTTCCCATAATGAAATAGCCCCTAATTGTTTGGAGCAATGTAATTAACCGACTGCATCACGGACTGAGCTGTGTGTTTATATGGATACGGCTGTCAGTTTGCTTTTGTTTTAAAAAAGACTGCAAGGTTTCGCTTCGTCTTTTGTATATGCAGCATGCATATTTAGGTGCAAAGCTGGACCATCAGGACTTCCTGCCTTCCTGTAGCAGCTCATCAGAATTTGTCAGCTTTTCCACTTCCTTCAAATTCCAGCTCAAAGCATTGATTGTGTGGCAGTTCCCAGCCGCCAATGTCAACTGATCTCAGTCATTTTTCTTGCCAGCCTCAATATTACTACTATTATTATGATGTAACTCAGATAACCAATGCCTCATGATGAAAAAATTCTGGTTCGATATCTTCTTTAGGAAAAGTCTCAAACTGTATGGCCTTTTTGATCTGTACACTGTTAGGTTATGAATAATGTACCCAGTAATCACATGGGAAAGAGTCAATGATTGTATATCTGGATATATACTATACAAACAAGGTAGGCCCAACGTATAAACTACAATCTGAGTGTAAATTAGGGATGAAAATCTCCAGGCACGCAACAATTATGAATGCATCTTGATGCATCTTTTTTCTGACTGTGTAGTACATTTAAAGCAAATTATGTGCACTGATCCATAATGAATTTACTTCCAATATCTTAATAAAACGAATGGCAAGTCAACTGGAAGGTTACATTTGCCAGCATGTGTCCCGGTACTGCAGTGAACCAACAGGAAAAGAATAGTGTGTGTGAGGTAGCATACACTTATCTTAACTTAATACAGATTTTGGCATAGTCTGAATCACTAACACATAACACAATAGACCTACATTCACAGCATTTAGCAGCCACCCTTATTCAGAAGTGCTTTGCATTTTTCTTAGCAGACATTACCTCATGCTAGTACAAATAAGCAATAACCCAGGAACGCAATCCAACTTAGTCCTGTTTGGATGTGATGAAGGTAACTCCACAAACAATCATAAAGAGCAGTTTTATATGTACAGTCGAGTCGGTTAATAAGACCAACGGTTAATAGGGCCAGCCGTTTATTCGGACCAAATCCTAAAGTACCGAAACAAATCCAATTATATACGTGCAATGTTATTTGCTAATTTGGACCACAAGTCGCTACCTAGCGGATGCAAAGCAAATCAGCAAGATATGGGAGGATTCTTGGGATCTCCAATAGAATTTATGCTTTTATCAAAGGTTAGAAAATCCAAAAAGTTGTGCTAACAAGAGCAAAACCAGCGGGAGGGGAACACGCCTACCACTTTCTTGATTCTGTTATAAGTGCAGCCCGTCAACAGAACCCGTCAGATCACACTGGATAAGTTCTTTAAACGTTGACTGGAATTTAGTAAGAACTTTATTATTATGAATTTATTATTATAATTTATTATTATTAACAGTATTATGCTTCGCATGCTGAGTACCTATACATTGTGTTGTAGATTGTTTCGACAAAACTTGGCTGCAAATGTATTTTTCAATGAACAAAGTTCGTAAGCAACAGTAGTTCTTGTTTGTACATTCGCTATACGTGTAAATTGCACAATAAAGGCTTAATAAACATTTAATATGTTACACAGCACGTCTCGTCTTGTAACATAGGGCATGTTCGTTTAATTGGACCAGCCGATTATTAGGACCAAAACGATTGCGTCCCGATGTGGTCCCATTAACCAGATTTGACTGTACTTAAGTGCTACTTAAGTGCTGAGTGAAGAAGAGGTGAGTCTTTAGTCTATGTCTGAAAATGGGACAAGAGACTCAGCCATTTAGACATTGGAACTGGGTGCCAGTACAGAGAAGCATCTTGATGCTTCCTTTAATTTTGCGTGCAGGATCAAGTCAAGCCAAGCTTGTGCCTCGCAGAGCAGGGTTTGATTAGAGACTATAGGTTTGAAGGTGCTGGCCCATTTTAGGCTTTGTTGGCAAGCAGCTACATGGAATTTTTAATTCTGTTAAGGTAAATGTAAATAATAGACTTCTAACCAACATCCTCTTGTTATGGCCCTAAGGAATATAATCCTTTTTACAAAAACAAACTAGTTTGCTGTAAAATCCCAAACAGTTTTCATACAAAACTACAGGACTCTCTACCAACAGCTCTAAAAAACAATGCTTGTAAACAGGATATTGTAAATAACTAACAACATTGCTAGCTTGATGGTCCTCTAGTTGCCTGCAACTACATTGAGGCAATCTTATTCCTTCTCCAGGTGGTACAGTGTAATGTGGTCCAAGTGTAATACAATTGTCATGTTTTTAACACATCTTAGTTTAGTTTGACTCAACTTGCATATAGTGTGGCTCTTATTCAGAGCCTTTTTCCATTGAACTTCATAGAAGTGCTCTATACGCTAGCTTTAATGTAAAGGGTGATGACTGGATTTTGCATTCACCCATCTTGTGCCTCTGCTAAGTGTACGCCACAGACAGTCCTGGTGCTGTAGTCAACACTATATTATCAATACACTTAAAAACATTTTACATTTGTGAGTCCATTCAGAACCGCACATTCATCTGTCCATTTTAACCCCAGCCCTTAATCTACATTTGGTGTAGCTCTGAGCTCTTTCTTAATCTGCTGCACAATGTGATTCTAAGTATGCATACACACACACACACACACACACACACACACACACAGTCCTAATCACTCACCCAATGTGATTGGTCCTTAATGAAATTTCAAGCTCTCTCAGGACCTGAGTGGACTCCTGCACCCTCCTCCGGAATTTCTGCACACAGGGGAAAAAAGAATATGAGCATGGAGAAAAACTTTGCTGCAGCTTCGCTTTCTTTTCGGCTCAAGGTTAGATCAGAAGTGTGTCGTTAACAGCTACTCTGCCAGACGAATGACCTCATTCCATCTCAGGTGAAGGAAAATAAACAGTGCAAGGATATGAAGGGATCTGACGTGACATAACATCTGTGTGCGGTGGTACAACATCAAAGCTTTTAAAGAATATAGAAACTCCTAATTCCACTTGGCTGATCCTCATCCTGAGGTTAAAAATACTACTGCTTTCATCATTCAAATGCAGTGGTTAGGTTGATGACTCACCCGCCCGGTTGCATAAATGCGGTTTAAACATTGTGAGCAGTGCTAATTAGATATCAGTTGGATGGATGAGCAGTCCTACTGGATGCTGTTTTTGTCCAGAGGCAGCTCCTCTGCGCTCTATAATAGTGTCATTTCAGTGAAGTGGGAGCTCATTTCGTGAGTGAGCCTCTCTATTTCTAAGCTAAACTGTAGACCTATTATTGTCCCGTGTGCTGTTTCCACGGTTACAGCCCCTCCTGTGCATGCCCCATGACCCAATCTTGTGTCAGGTGAAACGCTCGTGAGCAAACTGGTCAACAAAGTAGAGCAGACAGGGGAGGGGAAACTAGCCTACAAAAAGCTGAAGTGAAGCCATATACACTATGGCCTGAAGAAAATATTATGATTAAAACCTGAGTGACAGACCACGTAATGAGTAGGTGATCAGTAAATAAAATAATTTCATTCCTATGTGACAGTTGTAGTAGTTAGCTATATCAGGATATTTAATGAGTTGGCTAAAAGTAAAAGCGAGGAAGTGAAGAATGAAAAAATGTAAGGAAAGACAGACAGCAAAGGATAGGGTGACACATTATACAAACACACCTAAAGCACAGTGGGGTGCCTGAGGGGAAAGCTTTAAAGCAGAGACCCGGTAGGGAGCCTGTGCTTCATGACAGCTCTCTGTGTGGAAGTTTCTGACACATGTGGAGATGAGCAGGCCCTGCACCGCAGTGTTTGTGTCCGCATGTCTATTGAAAAACCCTCAGATGTTAGCACGTGCTCACAGAAAAACTAAAAAACCTATTACTAGTTTTAAAACTAGTAATACCCAACTATTCAGACTGCCACGAATATATATGTGTTTCTAATACCCTAAGTCACTATACAGAGTGGGTTACATTCAGACAGAGAGTCATCTGTTATTATCCAAAAGAGTCTTTGTTAATTAGGAATTCCCCCATATTGCAAATAGCGATGCAATCTCAGTAATACTGCAATTTGTGTGCGGTTGGTCATTGAAGTAGACAGCATGTCATGTATGATGGTAGGGGAGCCATTTTGCTTAGGGCCTCCAAAATATATCTGTACTCAGAGCTGAGCATACAGAACAGTACAAGTCTACAGTCACCATTATTACTTTATTACATTATTATTATAAGAACCATATGCAATCATAAGAAAAGTAACTCACCAAAAAGTGAAACTTTGTATGTGTGACTATAATGATAATAGATGCACGCTTCTCAAGTTTTCTATAACTGAAAGGAGGCTCTAGATATCCTGTTAAGCCTATAGCAACGATACAAGTTGAGTTACAGTTAGGCACTATATGCTAAGAGGTTCCATATGATATCCTGAGGCACATTTGCCCACAGATGTTGCAGCTGGGTCTTTAGCTCCTCATCCATCAGCCGTTGAGGCAGTGTGCCGCTCCACAGCAAAGGCACGAGGCGTCCATACTTGATACTGTTGGATCCCAAACAGTACATGGATTTGTCGGTAAAGACATCATGACTCGATTCGATCAACGATTCGATTCGATATCACGATGCATCACAATGCGCCGCATGCATTTTGCATATTCACGTAGTTTTGTTTTCATCAATAAATACAAATAGAATGATAAAAGGGCACTTTATAATTTAACAAAGCTTGAGTAGGAACACAGCAGATAACAGTATTTATGACAAAGTGCAAAGTGCAACAAAGTCATCTAAAAAAATGAGCATGGGAACATCTGGAACAATCTGGAAATTATTAATTAATAAATGAATTTTATATGGCGGTTACTTATTAACGTAAAAAACAAATATTGTGAATTTATACTAAATGTCCTTGCTAATATAATGTGGCGTCACAGTAACATGAGATTCTGTAGCCTCCAAAGTCCACGAATCACACGTTATTGCTACCCGACTAGATTTGCTGATTGATGCCATTATGTTAGCTTAGGATTCGGAGTAAAGAGCAGGTATTACCTTTTGTGTAAAGTGGCTACGTGACGGGATCTTGTACCACGGCTCCAGTAACCTTAAAAGATGTTGAAACCCGGCGTTGTCCACTACGGAATATGGCCATAAATCCTTCGCTATAAACGTTCCTACATATTATATGTAATATGTAATATACGGCTTTTAAAATAACTAAAAATCGCAACCTATCTCCACCATTTTTGCTATCACCTATGCAACGAATGACTTCATGTTATAATCGATTATGGTCTCCAGCTGCATCGATGCTGAATTTTCCACGTCCGCATCTCGATGCATCAATTATATGATTAAATTCAACCCCCCTATTCCTGTCCCCAGCAGTCCAGGTTTCTTGTGCATGATACAACTGCAATACAATCGGTTAAAATACATTTGCTTCTGCTAAGCGCCTACAAATGGTCCAGGAAGAGACAGGGAGGTGTACTGAGGGTACCACATGTATCTGGATGGTGAACAATAAAATCATAGGTGGATCAAATGATCCTCTCTATGATGGTCTGTCTGAGCTATCTGGAGCCTGTTAGCCATGTATGATTGTTATCAAGGAAGCACTGCTCCCAACACCTCCTACACCTACATGGCAGACATTTGACAGACTTGTCTTCAATATAGTCATGTCTAGCATTCAAAAAACTATCACCAAGATGTACACCACCCAAAAGTATTATACCAGGCAGCATTTTTATAGACAGCAGAGGAAGTACTTTTACTTTCGCTTGTGGCAAGACCCAGACACCTGTACCCATTTAAATATCTGCCTGAGAAAACTCAGTGCCGAGTTTGGCAGCAATCTCACAATTCTATTAGTGTGCATTTTTGTATTTTTTGTCAATGATTGCATACCATATTATTGATGACTGGACTCAAAACAGTTCAAACTTTTAATCCTCATGCCATAAAACTCTTTACCACATATCTTCATTCCAGCCTTTAAGACCTTTTGCAAATTCTAGCCTATTTACCCTGTTCCTCTTCTGAAAAAGTGGTTTATTGACAGCTATGCTTCCAAAAAGATGTTGTTTTGCTTAAGTGTAAGGGCTGGTTATTTAAATGATTAATTACTAATCACCTTAATAATTAAATAATGAAATTATTCATTTCCTCCAGCATATACTCGAGGAAAATGCTGTCTATAGGAAAACGCTCTCTTCAAAAGTGATAGGTAGCCATTTTGCGGATGCTGCATTTAAATCCTGGGTTGCCAGATCCTGCAAGAGAAACAAGCAACCCGGTCTATCAAAACAAGCCCCAAAGAAGCAAATTCCTTTAGAATATGAGGACATGGCAAAAGTGTTTGTTTCAGTTACTTGGTTTTAGTCTATTTTGTGTGCATGTACAGACCGAGAAAACCAAATTAAATCATAGTACGGTTATACATGACCTTAGAAATATAATTAGTTCAGCTGTGATTTTTTAATATCTGATTTCTATATCATAATCCAATCTGAGAAATCGGGAGTATGCTGTTCACATGACATGACATGACAGCATGAATAATCAGAAAACTGCAGAAGTCAGTAAGTGCAATAATGGCATGCTGTGTCAGTGTATAGGCCATAGTAAAAGCAAATGTTAAAATGTACAGAAAAAATACAGGTTATTTCAATGACCTTTTTTTCTTTTGCGACTTTCTGAACTGCAACCCCCCCCCTCCCCCCCAAAAAAAATGGTACAAATTCTACTTTATACAATGCTCATGTATCATTGTCTTAAATACATATGCAAGTTTTTTCCCACTATTGGATAGAAATGGAAAAAAACTGGATCAAATGTAACTACCCTTCTTAGTTTAAACGTGTGCGGTAACTAAACACACATTTTCTTAAGCATTCCCAGAAACAAAGAATGAAAGAAGGTGAAAGAGGAGGGGGGTGGACTGTTCTCTCATAGGGGTCATTCATGAAACTGGGAATGAATATATGGCTCAGTCATTCTTCAAGATCTTATATACAACCTTCTTCCTTTTGCCAGCTGATTGACTGAAAGGGGCATGTGGCATACTTCCTAGATCAAATACGTCCAAGGTCCTCTGCAGTTCTCCAAGCTCACTACCACACAAAGTAGCAATTGTTCGGTTCACAGAAATGGGGTTAGCAAGAATGCAAAAGCATAACTCTCACCCCTCTTATCCACTCCTTCTTTTCACTGTCTGCCTCACCTCCCTTTAGTTCTACCACTTCTGTATCCATGGCTGGGCCCCACTTCTATCTTTCTTTCCTTTATTCTCTTTCCCTTGTTTATTTGTTTGTTCTTAACTTCTCCCTGCTTTCTCTTTTTCCCTTTTCATTCCACTCCTTGTCTCACCCCAATGTTCCCTCTCCCCAACACTCTTGTTGCTTTGTTTGGGAAGAACCAGGAGATAAGTTTGTGTAATACAATGGAGGAGGGCTTGTGCACTGGATTGTTGGGTGATTTCTCCAAACCTCAAATTTAGTACAGCTAAAGTTTGCTGACCCTCCCACTCTAGAAGAATAACAAACATTTTGTAAAGTGATAGAGTTTTCACTCTACGATGATTGAGTGCTTTAATAAGAGGAGGAAAGAGCAAAGAGTATCGTAGTAAATTTTGTTGGATAAATAGCCTGCAGCATCTGGTGTGAACTCCTGTAGCCATAACAGCATTAAGTGTTAACAGATACGGGGTTAAGCCTTCTTTACTTCTCTCCTCGGTAGGCTTTTATAAGGGGGAAACAAAACAAACCCCTTATTTGCCAATGCACCCGTAAACTTTATTGTGATGCTCTCTTTTCAATAAACACTTCAATTAGTCATTTTTTCCCCATGTTGCAATGGTATCTGCATTTCACTTTTGTTTTACACTCATTATCCATTTGGTCAGTTCAAACCGATGCACTTTGTAGTTGTACAGTACAATACCAGACTGTAGTCCACCTGTTTCACCACATAGTTTATTAGTTCCCTTAATGGTCATAATTAAGGTATAATGGTCAGGCCCCCCACAGATCAGGTACTACACTGCTCACCAAAATGTAGGGGACATTTCAAAATGAACATGAAGTGGATCCAACAAGAACTGATGGACAATCCTTTTCATGCTCCATCGCTGTCAGTGTGTTTTGCCAGTCTTGGGTGACCATACACCCCACTGAACAGTCAATGTGTGGCACTTTTGTCCAGTTTGACATGCTTCTGTTCACCCCCATGAATGTCACTTGCTACTCAAACATGAGAAGTGGATGAATACCGAAAACTGTGCAACAACAGATGAGCTATTGTCTCTGGCTACATCCACATTGGTGGGCATTAAGATATATGTGTGTAACAGAGCGCACAGTGGGTAAACCCAGTGTTCACTCCAGCAGCACTGCTGTGTCTGATCCAATCGTACCAGCAAAACAATATACAGAATAATGACTGCATGGTAAGATGTAAGCATGGTGCTATTTCATTATCCATAGATAAACACCCTTAAATATACATTCAAAATGTTAACAATAAAATAATCGGGTAGACAGCTATGTATATCATTTAAAATATATGATTGATTATAATGCTGTGGAAGCATTCTTCGTTTGAATCATGTTTTCAGTATTTGCCAAGAAGCTACACGTGAGTCATGGTAGGCTTTTCAAGCAAACCAATAATCTAAAACATATGTTCAAATCCGCACAGAAGGCTATAAGAATCAGTTGTAAACCCTGTTACACAAGTTACTGAGTTAAAACCTGTTAAAAATCTGTGAGGTGAGTTAAGACCCTGGAAGATCTGCATTTAGTAATGAGCGTACCCGATTCCAAGCTAAGTGATCTAATTAATCAAGCATTACATAGGACGATTTAGTTACATTGGCAAAAGGAAGCACAAAGTACCAAATGCAGTGCCAATAATAGCACATGATTTTGTCATATTTTCAGTGGAAGCTATTTAACCACAAATGAATTTTGGACTATGGACCAGAAGCTCCAGATTTCAAATCTCACCTCTGCCAGGCTGTCGCTGTTGGGTCCTTGAGCAAACTCCTTAACCCACAATTGCTTGGACTGTATGATTATGTCAAGTTATAAGTTTCTGAATAAGGGCATCAGCTAAATGATATAAACATAAACGTTCTACCTGTGCTGTGTCCTAAATGCAAAAATACAAACAGCAGGAGGTTTTACAACATATGGGCTGTGTAGCATGGTATTACTTTATTCAGTGTATTGCCAAATGTTTATAAGTTACTGTTTTAAATTACGGATTGTTGTCCATGCACGGCGGAGTAAGTGCTGCTATTGCAGCTTTAGGGCATGTTCCCCCACCTCCCCTCTGCTATATATAGGCAGATCTAGGGTCACTGCGATGGTTTTCTAATAAGTTGCTGCTGTGCCACCCAGGCATTAAAGATTTTACTCATAAAGGCCAATGCTGTTTCTGCATTTTCTGTTTTGGCGTTTGTTTAACAAAACAAACTGGAAGGACCACTACCAGAGACACAATGATGGCAACTTTTCAATACATTGGGTGAAATTTTGTTCCAAAATGGAGCAGTACTCTTGGAATGACAGCACTAATTAAAAAAGAAATTTAACAAATCAGCACTGACCTTCTTTGTGACTGCTGGGTCCAGGTAGCTCTTCAGCTTCTGGATATATGTGTGAGGAGGGTTCTTCACCTGGAATCGTTCCTGAGACAAGAAGAGAGAGTGTTACCGAATAGCTGTTTGAATGTATTGGTGATGGACTTGTAATAAACAGATAAATGCAAATAAATAGTGTAGCTTGTTACAAAAATCTTTAAACTATATGTTTAACTTCTTTTTCTGTCACTCATTGTAATCACTTCTTTTTTATTACAGTGAAGAAAGAGACAATAAAATAATGTTAATGGATGTGGGTGGACAGTTGATTATCCACTGTACTAAAATCCTGTGCTAAATATACTTCTCAAAAATATGGGACATTTTAAAATGAATATGAAACAGTTAAAAATGAAGTATTTTATTTAATTCCATTAATCAAGATCATCAGAAAGGTAAGTTAAAAGTTAAACAAAGTTGTTTGATCATAAAAATAAGATGCAAAATCAATTATTGTGATTGTGTAGCAAGTGAAATATTCATGGGGGTGAACTGAAGCATGGCACACTGAACAAGAGTGCCACACATTGACTATTCAGTAGGGTGTTATGGTCACCCCAGACTGGCAAAACACATTGACCGTGATTTAGCATGGGCAGGATCAGATTGTCCAGCAGTTCTTGTTGGATCCTCTTCATATTCATTTTGAAACATCCTCTCAGTTTTGTGAGCAGTATAATAAAAGAAAGACCTACAGCAGCGTTGCTATACTATACACTATTTATTGTACAACCCCAAAACAGAGAACGTCAGGGCAATATAGACATTGCAAATAACATTTTTTCAAAATGTGCTTCAGGCCTGAAATGCAGGAATGAACATTGTTATTTGGGTTCATGCTGTGTGCAATTAAATAAAAGGCAAAGTAAGTATAGCTTAATAAACATTTCATTTTCTATTTAAATTTTCCATATGGTCTCAACTTTGGTAGACAAGAGTTTCTGGTTTGAATTAAGGGTCTTAAGCAGTGAGTGCATTGCTACTGTGGCACCATTTTTCCTGTTTAAATTCAATTAATTTGTGACTAGTCAAACAAATAATTTATTTTTAATGTGCACATTGAATTGTTTGTATTTCATGTCTCAGGCACTATAATCTTGAACTGTGTGCTCTTTATGCTCTTTATATATATGATCTTGCACAACATTATTGAAACAGTGCATCTCCCTTCTCTCATCTCTTTATAAAACATATCCCTGCTCAATTCTCTTTATTTTTGTCTAGCCAGTGATTCCTAAAGCCTAAATTTAGATGATTTAAAATTTTAGTCTGAGTCCTCTCAAAGTTTTAA
This sequence comes from Parotocinclus spilosoma, assembly GCA_033117975.1. Taxonomy (NCBI): domain Eukaryota; kingdom Metazoa; phylum Chordata; class Actinopteri; order Siluriformes; family Loricariidae; genus Parotocinclus; species Parotocinclus spilosoma. The sequence continues at coordinate 12,121 of JAVSBV010131241.1, forward strand.
GTGTATTAGGATGTTCTGCCTTAGCACCGTTGCCTCTTATTTGCCCATTTGGCACCTAGACTCAGCTACTATAAAGCCACTTTTCAATAATTTCTCTTTCTATAAGAACTACACAAAAATTGTAAATTAAGCTGTCCCTCATTATAAAGTTATTAGGGGGTGCAGTTTGGTGACCTATTTATAGTTTTAAGAAACACTTTTGAAGCATTTTATATTGTCTGTACTTCCTGTTTGCTCCTTTGTTTGTCAGAGAGCATAAAACACACTACTATATGGTTTATGTTTACTATATTTAACTGGCACTCTTATCTAGATCTGCCTGCAACTGCAAACAATTATACATGGTGCAATCCAAGCAATTAAAGGTTAATGGTCTTGATCAAAGGTCCAATAGTGGCACTTTGGCAAAGACAAGACTTGAACACAGGACCATTTAATCAGCAGTCCAGTCACTGTGGTACTGTTCACATAACCATGATCAAGCTGTAATTTTAGAACTTATAAACATAATGCAGCTCTCCTAGGCACTTCTGATAAAGCAGAAACCTGGCTTAAGTGCAGGATTAACACTAAAGCTTGATAAAAGCCTTAACAAGCAATGCAGAGTGACTGACTCAGGATTAGTTATTCACATAAAGTGGAAATGATTTATCAGGCTTATTACTGCTAGTACCTGTACAAATGACTCACTGACTCAGCTCACTGCAGCTCTCTTTTTGTTGTGCTCATGGGGGGCTACAGCAAGTAGCAACGTTTTAGAATTTACATCACAAACTAAGCAAGTCAAATAAAGGACATTATTTACCATGCAAATATTAACGGCAAGGTATCTCTGGGCAAGAATGCTAGCCCTAGATTAGTCATTGTCCTCGTACTGCTAAAAAGTGTCTAGAACTGTTGTCTTGCAAGCTGTTCTGTAGTATTGAGAGCTGAAATGTATGAATTGTGACTCTCTAACATGCATTTTAACAACAAAAAGTGGATCATGTATGATCCACAAGAAACAGAGTCCTTGGTGAAAATCAGAAAGATGTTTATTTATACATTTAAGCCATTTAGCAGACACTTGTTACTTGGTAACATAGTTACATAGATTTGTTACAGTCTTACAATCCTAAAACACTGAACCTTCTGGTCTATAGTCCAGTACCTTAACCACTGGACCACCAGTTCAGTTCAGGGTACAGTAGTGGCATGAAGATTTGTGTAGCAGTTAATGATCACTCTCCAAGAGGTACAGTCCCCAAAAAAAGATCTGAGGGCCTTTTTGTATGGCAGCGAGGGAGGTTTTTTTACACCCCCTTTACGTAAAAATGCCTTACAGTACCTAAAGTTTCCTATAAAAGCTGGCCTCAGTAGTCAAAACAGTAAAACAAACAGGTTTACAGGCATGTAGTTATGTCGCTGGAATAATATGCAATGATTAAAGGTTTCGACACTTTCTCTTCTGGACTTTCCGCCTTTGGTCCTACCCACCTGTATCGTTATGTTTTAGTTCTGTTTTACTTTCTGTTTATTATGTTAGAATAAACCTGGTATTTCCCACATGTCGCATTTGCCTTCGCATTTATACACCCTTTGTGATGGAGTTAGCGCATTTCTGCCTGGCAAGTCTATATTTGAAGAATGTGACGTCAGGTACATCCAAGAGAAAGTGTCTAACCAGCTTTTATAGGAAACCTTAATTCCCTCATGTATGGAACGTTTTTTTACCCTATTATTATCTATTATGTAGTAAACCTTAATACAATGACACTGGATGTTAGAGTTTGTCACGCCTGGTGACTGTGCAGGCATGCCTTGATTGTGCACACCTGTCCCGAATCACCTTCGGTCCTACCGACCTGTTGTCTCGTTTTGGTTTTAGTTCTGCTTTACTTTCTGTTTATTATGTTACAATAAACCTGGTATTTCCCACGCGTCGCGTTTGCCACCGCCTTCATACACACTTCATGACAGAGTTAGCACATTTCTGTCTGGCAAGTCTATATTTTCTATTTTCCAAGTCTATAGCCTTTCAGTGAGTTTTTCCTTTCCACTGTCGCCCTAGGCTTGCTCAACTTGGGATTGGCCTTTTTTAGATAATATAATATTGTAAAGCTGTTTAAGACAATGCACTATTGTACAAAGCGCTATAGAAATAAAACTGAATTGAATTGAATTGAATTTTCACTTACATCATTTAGCAGATGCCCTTATTCAGAGTGACTTACAATTCATACAGTCTAACAATCTGCCTTTTTATTTAAAAAAAACAACCTTGCTTAAGGACCCAACTGTGGCAGTTTTGCAGAGGTAAGCTGTTGAACCCTGGACTCTGAACTCTGGTCCATAGTCCAGTACCTTAACCACTAGGTAACCACAGAGTCACCGCTGGGACTTTAGGAACACAAACTGACCGAACCTATGTCTCTGGCATGTGGGAGGAAACCGGAGTACACGGAGGCACCCATGTACACATGGGGAGAGCATACAAACACTCAGGAGGAGTTAAACCAGGGATTTTTGGAGCTATGAGTTAACACTGCTAAACCCTGCACCCCTGGGCCACCTGGTTGAAACTTAAGGGGTATAAATCTTGAGATTGACTAGCAGAAATGCAATTAGCCATATGTGAACGCGACAGTCACTTTACATAGTTGCACTTATATTTTAAACTTAGCTAAACTTTGAAACAATGTATTGCAGTCTATTTAATTTGGTATTTAAATATTTGGACTCGGTTGTAATCAGTGATATGTGGTTTGCATTATATTCCACTAGGGGGAGCTACTATGTTATGATAATCAATATAATTAAGTCATTGAGTTCATCTGAATTAATTTTCTGTCAAACCTGTATACTACAGAATCTTATAACAGCCAGTGATTTAATATTTTATTTTTTTCTGTGATAACGAGTTTTCATATGTGTATATAAACCCTGTGTCGTCCGTACCATTAAGAAAATATGTGCAGTATATAGATGAGTATTTTACTTAAGAAACTTAATTTTGTGTTTTTAATATACTGCTCACATAAATTAGATGCTATTTCAAAAGATTTAAATTTTGTGAGCAGTGTAGTTAAATCGTTTTAGTGTATGCGGCTCAAGAAATTGAATTTGTGCAATCAATTCCAGGAATCGATTCAAAAGATTACGAGTTAATGAATCATAATCGGAGTCGGCTCAAAAATTTCAGGAATCGTTTAGCCTAAGATCACCACGTATTCATTCAGGAGTCGCAGCCAAGCAAACGCACGGCCAGGCTCCTTGCGGTTCATTCATTGAAACTATAGCTATTTTACGCCATGTTGGATCGGAACGCCCTGATGTTTTCAAAGATAGGCGGTTCCGACAAGAGCCAAAATGGACACCAGTTACTCATTCCCAATGCTCCAGCCGCTTTCGGTTTAGGACATGCCAATTACAACATGGGGGTTGTTTACAACACGTTTCGTAAAATAACAAAAATGTCCTTACATTTTCTATAATTACATTTTAACACAGAGAACAAAACACATGTTTAATGCTTTGGCGTCAGAATCGAGGTAGTGCTTGGCTAGGTAGTCTAATAATGTTTCTCAGATCAACATAACCACCCCTTGCAAAAAGTGGTACGTTCCTTTCACATTCCATTCGATTTCTCCTCCAAACTTTTCAGTCGGATTCACCCGACTCATTCATGTAGCGACTTTTTAACCAAACCACAAAATATAACTACGAGTGGTTTATTCAGCGAACAGTATGTCGTCGTGTGATGTTCGACAAGGGGTGAGTATTTTGTTAGTTGCTCATTTTTGTCTAATAGTAATAGACTTTAAACATGCTAAATGAGTTGAATAGCTGCTTAGCAATGCTGTCTTGTTTTGGGCTGGATCTCAATTAACACTACAGACCCTACAAAACCGCACTAATTAGAGTTAAAACGTATTGTTTTATTCACTCTATGTAGTGTACTAGGTGTAGCCATTTTCAGGGAAGGTTTTGACCGCCTGGGTTCTTTTCTGTGTTAAGTAGAAAACTTATACTTTATGTATAGATCAGTTTATATAATTATTATTGTTTTTTGTCTGAGGTTTAAGGTATTAATGTATGCGTAGTGTTCATTTATTTACTGTAAAAAAGAAGTGTATATATGTATCTCTAAATATAAATTTCTATAAACACACCCTCTCTGGCCACTTTATTAGGTACATCTGTTCAGGCTGGTCTGAGTATTTCAGAAATTGAGATTTTCAAACATTGTTTATAGTTGTTTATAGAGGAGTGTTTTTCCCTCTGAAATGTCCCTTTTCTCCACCATAATTCCCTTGTAAACAGGGAAGCATACCTCATATGTAAACAGGCTAAACGCCCCACCCACTTTATTTGAGGTAAGCAGCACTGTTTTGGGTCCTAAAACCCCAATCTCTGCCTGTAGACGTTTTACCACGGTCATGCATTATACTGCCCTGCAACGTGCCTACTGTTACGTCAAATTCATGTCCGTAGCTGACAGGAGATAGTGAATCCATGGTGATCTTCTGATGTTGCACCACATCCAATGCTAGAGGTGTGTTTTTTGAACACCAGTGTTGAAAAGATTGATTATTTGAGTAATTGTAGAGTGGCTGGTGAGTGGATATTAATATGGAGTTACAGCCGCCAGGAAAATAAAAATCTTCTTGGAATTATTTCTCATCCTGGATGTTTTTTGAGAAATGTGGACCCAGTGTACCGGAGTGTGTGAGTTAAGCTCAGCCAAATGTCCCAGTTTACCCTGGTTTTACCTTGGTTGGGGTTTGTGGTGTCCGGTGCCTGTTCCAGAATTTTATGGGTACAGGCAAAGATGTACCCTGGAGAGGGTTGGCCAAGAACGACAGAACAATGGAGTGTCTAGTGAAAGGGATGAGGTGCTCACCCAAACCAGGATAAGGAGTCTTCTGAAATCTTTGGGACCCACAGGGCACCTCAGTAAGACGCCAGACAAAAGATTTCCAGAAAAGGATCAGAGGCTGGAAGTACTCGCCTAATACAACCCCCTGCAATGGAAATGACCTAAAGGTTACCAGTAGTGTAGGTGTGGGTGATATAAGCTAATAATTCACATTGTGATATTTTCCACAAGTACAATAAATAAATACCATCAAGGTATACCAAAGAAATAAGTTAAAATGTATTAATTGCTTTTAAATGGTATTCAAAATTAGTATGTAATGTGTATTTTGGCTTGGGTGGGACTCTCACTGTTGGTGGGTTTGTAACTGTATTTACACCTCTATTCTTGTTATAATACAGTCGATTCCGGTTAATGGGACCACATCGGGACGTGATTGTTTTGGGCCTAATAACCGGCTGGTCCGATTAAACGAACATGCCCTATGTTACAAGACGGGACGTGCTATGTAACATATTAAATG
>JAVSBV010131252.1:0-17500 GCA_033117975.1 Parotocinclus spilosoma
GAGAGAGAGAGAGAGAGAGAGAGAAAGAGAGAGAGAGAGGGAAAGAGAGAGAGAGAGAGAAAGAGAGAGAGAGAGAAAGAGAGAGAGAGAGAGAGAGAGAGAGAGAGAGAGAGAGAGCACAAGTTGTATGGCATTACTGTTGACCCTAAATGACTCATGCTTGCTGGCAAAATTTAATGTTAAACTCAGGTTTTCTTTTCCAGTTTGGTAAGTGTTGTGTAGCTTTGTTTTAATTATATATTGTTTAAAATGCATACTGGAAACTAACCTTACAGATTAAACATTACATATATAAAATGTGATGTATATACAAATATCTAAATGGATTCCAATGTTTATAGATATGTAAGCCTATATTTCAATTTGTTCCATGCAAGTTAACGTCTTTTTATTTAGAAACACATGCCCTCCTTTTCCTAGTATTCCATAAGACTTTTACATAGTACTGTGAATAGAGGCAGTACAGGGCCAGGTCCATATTATCTGACTGAACTCTTACAATCTGGCTTATCTACTTAATTTCCAAGGTGTATGACTTCTTTTAGTTAGTAGATGTTAAGGTTCGCACCATGAGCCCGTTTTCCTTCTTTCACCGCAGTGTGTTATTTTACCCCGCTCCCTTATAGTTCCGTTCCGTTTTTCCTTTACGGCATTGGTTCTCATACACCGCGGTGATCTAATGGTAGGTTTACTAATTCTATTTTGATTATTTAAGCTTGGCGAACACGGCTCATTACGTTAGTCTGTTTGTTTACACGTTGCGTTTATTTTTCCCTCGTTTGCTAGGATAGACCGCGTTTGGGTCAGTGGCCGGAGGGGTCTCCTAGATGCTGCCCTGGGATAGTTCATGAAAGCACCCCCGGATCCACGACCGTATCAGTCCCTGTTTCGATCCTCGGCCGTAAAGGGCAGTCCCTGACTTTCCCTTTTGTTTAAATAAATGTTTACCTGTGGGGGATCCTGGGGACTTGGTGCGACCAGGAATGGTTGTGGGACACCCCCCACAGTAACAATAGAATTTAAAAAAAAATCCCCAAAATTATGGAATAAACTCCCTGCTTTAGGTCAAGATTTAGATTTTCTGCAAATTTTTAAGTCCAGGCTAAAACATCCTTATTTACACAGGCATTTGGTTAAATTTGGACTGGGATGCGTGGCTCGGCTTACTGGGGCCGGAGTGTGGGGTCAAGTCTGCCTGTCTAATCGTGTCCCTGGCCATTGGCCAGAAGTGTATGCTGGGCTGTGTTCCTCCTAATCTTGACTTGTGCATCCTTTCCTTAGACTAAGGGCAGAGCTGGGGGTTCATAGTCAAAGAGATTTATGATCTGGGCTTTTGGGTTGCTGTCTTCTTGCCTCCTTAGTGCGATCACTCAGCTTTGCCGGTTTGTGATCCCTCTTGACTTTGTTGCATTCTAGTTCTCCTCTTTCTAGCTATACTACTATAGTTAGTGCTTACAGAATTTCATGATGCACATGGCATTGATGATAGTTAATGGCTTCTGCACTTAATCTTATCTTCCAGCCGCACACACTAAGATGTTCTATGATTTCCGCATCACTGTACTATACTACTAACAAAAATGAGATGGAATTGCAAAATGAGTATGAAGCGATTAAAAAAGAAACATTTGATTTTATTTCATTAAACAAGATAATCAGAAAAGCAAATGAAAAGCCAAATGAGATTCAAACTTAATTAATGTGATTGAGTAGCATGTGACATATTTATGGGGGTGAACAGAGACGTGCCACACACTGACTGTTCAGTAGGGTGTATGATCACCCAGGACTGCCAAAACACACTGACAGCGATGGGACATGGACAGGATCAGATTGTCCAGCAAATCATGTGGGATCATCTTAGTACTCAATTTAAAATATCTCCCATTTTTTGTGAGCAGAGGAGTTCAAGTCATCAGAAACCAGTCCCACCTTACTCAGGTCACACCAGAGGGCAGTAATGCTTTGGTTGGCAGGGAACAATCTGCCTCCAAGGACCATCCTGATGAAGATCCTAAAGTAACTCTGAGTATCTGACAAAATAATTGCCAATATACATATCTTTATGCTATTCTGTTCAACATTTAATTGATCTGTTGTGATTTATTTAGTATTACTATTACTACAGACTTACCATTCTTACATCTAGGCCACTCAAGGAGGATGGGTTCCTTTTTGAGTACTGGTCCCCTCAAGGTGGTTCTTCCCACTGTCACCTTAGGCTTCCGTAATTTGGGATTGGCTAAATTTATATAAATTAATCTGACTTTACTTGACTTGACGTAGTGCCTATTAGTGCCTGTTGTGTGTCTACAATGTGTTTAGTGTAGAATTTGAGATGTACAGTCTAGTTATGGATACTGCACTGAGAATACACTGGTTGAAATGTTTACTGCTTCTAATTATAATTAACAATGGGTAGTCAATGAGAACTTTCATAAATGGGTCAGTGTGTGAGCAAGGCCTTCTCCACAGCTTCAGAGGCTCGGGTTCGAGTCCCATGCCAGCCATGGTCTGTGTTGGGCTTATTAATGGTCGGCTCATGTCTGGGTTTCCTTGTTACACTCTGGAATCCTCCCAAAATGTAAAGGCATGCATTAGGTGTCAGCTGGTGTTTCTAGACAGTCTCAATCAAGTTTGTTAAAATTTTGCAAAACATCTGTCTCCTGAAGGATAGGAACATGGGCATTTTTTGTCTGGTCCTTCCTGTGTGCAAAAATGGCTTTTTTGAAAACCAAAATTTGGGTTAGGTGTAGTTGTAGACATAATAAGATATGGAACTCATTATATCATCGATGTGTGTGTGTGTGTGTGTGTGTGTGTGTAGCAATGTCCCCACAGTGCTACATTTTTTGCATGGTGGGTGGGGAACTTTGATAGTCTCCACAAGGAAAACTTTTATTGCTTTTTAAAAAAAACTAATTACTTTAAAAAAACTTACTTCATTTTTGAAAAACAAAAAGCATCAAAAGATTTGCCTATCATGTATAATGAATGATAATGTAGAGTGAATTACAAACTAAGTTCTTTTTTCTTTCTTTTTTTCTTTAAAATGAATCTAGTCTCGGTCTAGTCTCAGTCTGGGCCACTTTAGGTTTTAGTTTTGATTCTAACTTGACTACTAAAAGTCTTGGTCTTTATTTAGACTTATGTGTCCCAGTCTTCATCTTGAGTCAGATTCCTGACTACAACACTACTGTGTACATTATGTTGGGAGGCTGTTTTCCTTCATCTGGGACTGGGAAACTTATCAGGATTGAAGGGAAATTGAAGCCTACCTCTAAATTCTTAAGGATAACCTGCAGCCATCTGTTAGACAGCTGAAGATTACCAGTTGGTTCACATTTCAGGACAACAATGACACCAAACACTGCCAAAATGCAATTCAGTGGCATATGGATAGGAAGTCTGGATAGAAAATCTGAGCCCTGACCTACATTTTACCACTTTGCTTGAAGAGAGCCATTAATTGCAGTTAATAAAAACATTTGACAGAGTTTGAAATAAATTTGACTGAGCTGATCATTCTTCCATCGCTGTTTTCTCACTGATTACTTGACTGCTGTAAATGCGTCATTAAAATGACATTGCAGTAATGTCTATGTTATTCTAAACATAATCCACAAGTACAGGTAAGCATCGTCTTATGACGATCAGGTCAACACCCATTCACGCTAACAACAGAGGTCTTAAAAATTGTAACAAATTGTAAAAGGAAAAAAAATCTGTCTTTTAAATCTGTCATTGTGGCCATAAACAGCTGGTCCAATTTGAACAGTTGGTCCAGATTCTAGCATGTGTATTTTACACATCGTTTGACACAGTTAACTGTTTAGATTTACATTATAGTAGCATAAACATACTACAACCTCAGAAATCGAACTTAATTGGTATCAGAAGGGCGTTCAAACTTAAATTTCTCCATAAATATGAATGCTACTAAATCTGTTCCAGACCCTTAAATGATTGTTTTGATGCCAATATTTTTTGTGCAATTAAAAAAAGATATTAAAAATAAATGTAATACAGTAATAATCAATAAATGCATGAAATAATTAAAATGCATAAAGTAAGTGAAAATAAAGTGAATTTGTATAGCCAGTGAGGTGAACAAGGCTTCCCTTTGTGCCCAGGAAATGTAATGACTACTCAGCTCACAAAAATATTAGGTGATATTGCATTATTTACATTTTTTTAGCAGACACCTTTATGCAGAGCAACTTACAAGTCATACAATCTTACAATCCAAGCAACTGTGGGTTGAGGGCCTTGCTCAGGGACCCAACATGTGGGATTTGAACCCTGGACCTTCTGGTACACAGTCATTATGGAATAAATCATTTTTAAATATTCCCAATTTTTTGTGAGCAGTATATCTTGAGGAAGTGCTTGAGTCTGAGGCAGACCTTATTTCAGGGTTGTAGTATGGCTAGTTCGCCTATTCTCCTCACCCTGTCTGTTTCTTGCTCAACTTCGTCCCAAATCAGGGGTTTTACCCTTCAGAGGCTGCATTCGAAGACGGATTACGTCATAGAGACGCATACGTTTTCGTCAACTGCTTCCTTTGAAGGACGTAGCTACTGGTTTGGAACACGGCTCCTTTAACGCCCATCCCCACTCCCTATTCCTGCAGACACGAGGCAGAGGAAAACAGCAGCTCAGTAATGTGTAGATGTTTTGCATTAAAAGTCAGATGAGCTGCAGAAAATGTGTTCTGTACAGCACGGACGTAATGCCGTTTTTACGCTATATTCAATCAGACGGGTCAAGCACTGGGACCAAGCGGATAACGGCCGCTCAAGCTCAATTCAGTTTCCCTATAGACCGCCCACAACTCATCGATTGGCTCTGCCGTTTCTTGCTAATGTGTGATTGGCCGCCCCTGCTGTCACTCCATCAGTGTCTGGACTTGCGGACCTGTGTTTTGTAGTTTTGGGAAGTTCCGAGTCTTGTCTCGGTCTTCGTTCATTTTTGAAAACTTAGGCCAGACTTTTTTATTTTTCGTCGGATTTGCCGACGATCATATTTATAGGATCTATAAGATATATAAGATCCGCCGCAGCACCAATGGTTGAAATCAAAAAATATATTTTGTTTAGCTTTTTCCGCCCTCCGGTGGAGAGCCAAGTTTTCTTCTGTTCATTTTTTTTTTTTTTTTTTTAAGATTTTACCTTAATTTAATTGTAGGTTAAATAAATTGTATTTTTAAATAAAATTTTAGTTTTATTTCTTCCTCCTTCCTTGCATTGATTCCACATAGTCCTCGAGAAATTGAAAAGTGCTAAAGAATTAAGATTTATTTGTATTTTTTTTCCTCCTTCCTCATTAGATTCTGAAGTAGGGACATCCGAGGAACAAACAATTAAAAAAGACTGGCCTAAGTGGCGCAGACCTCTTGTTGGTATTTGCAGACCTCTTGTTGGCACCCAGCCTGAAACTTAAAAGACTCACTGTTCTGAGTCATGGACGAATCAGTCCTGTTTTTTTCTGCACTGCATCTTTACTGCAGCTTATATTGACCATGAACATATCACGACTTTTAAGTCCCTAAAGTTCCCTTACTGTCCCAAACGTGACATATTTATTTAATGGTATGTGGCACGTTATGACAAAATCAACAAGCTGATAACACACTTATAAACATATTTTACATATATACACTATGACAGTATACACATCCAAGAACCGAAGACCACTAATTAATTGATTTCATTAATGAATAATGTAAATCGAGCGCACATGACTACTGAACAAGCGATAACTCGTTTATTATCATCTGTAGCTTCATATGCACATATGAATGCTTTGTGTGCTGATAAATCTTTTTGTATTTTAGGAGAAGTCGTATTTTGTGTATTTGTCTGGGAACTAAACGAATCTCTTGGTGTGTGCTTACTGCTCTGCTTTGTGGCATGTGACAAATGATTCGAAAGAACTGAGAGTGAACGGATCTCTCAGGTGTGCTGATTCTGCTCTGAATGTGTGTCACCTGACAAAGGAACTAATCTGTGAGTGGACGACCAATTCTGTACTGCCCTCTGCAGCTGTGCTCGGTGGGCGTTACACAACAGGACAAAAGGAAAGCGTAGTAACAAGATTGCGGAACTTGATGACCTGTGTGGGTTTGTTATGTTTGTTTGTTTATTTGGCTTCTTTAACATCGCTTTTGGCATCAGTGGCCATCTTAGTGACACACACACAAGGATATATACATACACAAGTTCATCTAAAGACTAGTCATATATATACACACACAAGTCAATGCCAATTTAGAGTATTTAAATAACCTAACACACATGTCTTTTGACTGTGGGAGGAAACCGGAGTACCCAGAGTAAACCCACGCAGACTTGCAGACATGCAGACATGCAGTCATGCAGACTCCACACAGAAAGGACCCAGGCCGCTCCACCCTGGGATTGAACCTGGGACCTTGTTTCTGTAAGGCAGCAGTGCTACCCAACGCGCTGCCCAGAGTTTGTTATGTGTTTACAGATTTTAATCTAAAAATAAAGCATTGAAAAAAAGAGAAAGACCACGGAACATTTTCAGTCTTTAGTACTGGAACAGGCTTCGAACTGCGTCATTGGAAAAGGTGTGTGTACTGCGATGAACGAATCACAAGCTGAGATGACTCATAACTCCAGAGTCATATCAAAGATTTGTTCACTGTGAACGAATCATTCATGACTGACGCATCACTAGTGTTTTGCAAGTTAGCTGGTTTTGGTCAGGAGTTTGTGTTCACCTGCCACTGTAAGTTGTTAAAATGTTGGGCGTTTGTTCTGCCTGGGTCACATCAGCTAGACAGATTTTAATATCAGAGGTTTTATTTACATGAACATATTTGAATATGTGTCTGTGTGCGTTTGTATGTTTGTGTTTGGTAATTAGGCATAGCCAAGCAAAATGTTACTCAAAGTAACACTTAACACCTCGATCATCTGGAACTCCTTCCCCCTATCCATCAGAAACTCAGACTCACTGCCTTCCTCCAAATACAAACTCAAAACTCACATTTTCAAACTGGCCTACAACAACTGACCCCCACACAACTGACATCTCAGACATATTTCAATTATTATTAGTAGTAGTAGTAGTACTTTTATTATTATTATTATTATTTATTTAACTTAGCTTGTGTTACCATTTATATGTTCAGATTATGTAATTGTTTTATATTTGTAAAGTGTATTTGAGTTTTATTAAAAGTTCTAACAAATGTAATTGTATAATGTATTGTTATAATAATGTATAATGTATTATTATTATTATTATTATTGCTGTGGAGGCCTCAACAACACAATTTTAATCAAGCTTATATTTAATACCAAAGAACTGCACATGTTAAAATGATTATTTTCATTTATTCTTTGTGTATTGAAAAGCAGCAACTATTCAAAATACACAAATTATGAAAGTTTGTGAGAAAAATACAATACAACCTCGGATAACAGATGATTTTTTATATCCATAATGTAGGGTAGATATCATGCCACTGTTCAAGCAGTTAAGCACCTCTCCCTCTCCCCAATAAAGCTAATCGTGTCCCTCACAATTCTAAAATCAAAATTATGTTTATGCTGTAGACAATGCCGAAGACAAGTTACAAACAATATGAAGCGTGCTACACTGTGCACTCGGAACTCCATCCCCGAGACACAGCGAGTTCAGAATCACATAGCCAACATAGCCGTGCTTTGCCTTGTGAAAGGAAGTACTGTAGAGGAGCATTTCTGTAGAGCTGTGCCGTATCCATAGACATGTACCCTTTTCCCACACTTTCTTTCCTTCTCTATACACTTATAATATACATATCCACACACATCTAATATATGATCTGTAGGACTAGTAGTACTTATTTATGACAGAAATGTGCCTAAAAAGATGAATAAAAAACATTACTAGCTGTGCCCTATCCATAGACATTTGCCGTATCCCAACTGTGGTAAAGAAGGCTTCATACAGCTGCTAAAAACTCTTGTCCAATATATCAGTTACGTAGTCAAACATACTTTGCAAGAGGACTGTCCAAAAGGGTTACTGAAGTGAAAGAGTCTTGCCACCCAGCTGACAACAGGACTAATATAACAGTGGTAAATACAATATTGAAAAATTTATTTGAAATGAGAAAATAGAATAGTACAAGGCTAATATGACATTGATTACAAGTTAATCTATTTTAAATGTTTAGGCTTATATAGCTACCACTTTTTTTTTTTATTAAAAGTTGCTTTATTAAACAATCAGATCTACTGAATGCATGTGCTTGTTAGAGCATGATTGGGTATAAAGGGAGCATCCCTAAAAGGCTCAGTTGTTCACAAGCAAGGATGAGGCAAGGTTTACCACTTTGTGAACAACTGTGTGAGCAAATAGTCCAACAGTTTAAGAACAATATTTTTCATCGTGCAATTGCAAGGAATTTAGGAATTTCATCATCTACAGTCCATAATATCATCAAAAGATTCAGAGAATCTGGGGAAATCTCTGCAAGTAAATGGCAAGGCCGAAATCCAATACTGAATGCCTGTGGCCTTCTATCCCTCAGGAGGCACTGATTAAAAAACGACATCATTCTGTAACGGATATTACCACATGGGCTCAGAAACACTTCAGAAAACCATTGTCAGTGAACATAGTTCATCGTTCCTTCTACAAGTGCAAATTAAAACTCTACCATACAAAGCCAAATCAATATATCAACAACAACCAGAAACACCACCAGCTCCTCTGGGCCTGAAATCATGAGATGGACTGACGCAAAGTGGAAAATTGTCTTGTGGTCTGACGAGTTCACATTCCAAATTGTTTTTGCAAATCATACACGCGGTTACATGTACAGATTGTTATCAGCACAAAGTTCAAAAGCCAGCATCTCTGATGTCATGGGTAACTTGCACATCTGTGAAGGCACCGTTAATGCTGAAAGGTACATACAGGTTTTGGAGCGACACATTCAAGCAATATCTTTTTCAGGGACACCCTTGCTTATTTCCACAAGACAATGCCAAGCCACATTCTGCACATTATAGCAGCATGGCTTTGTAGTAAAAGATTGCATGCACTAGATTGGCCTGCCTGCAGTCCAGACCTGTCTCCCATTGAAAATGTGTAGCGCATTATGAAGAGCAAAATATGACAAATGGAGACCCTGGACTGTTGAGCAACTGAAGTTGAAGCAAGAATGAGAAAGATTTCCACCTACAAAGCTTCAACAATTAGTGTCCTCAGTTCCCAATGATGTAACACAGTGGTAAACATGCCCCTGTGCCAACATTTTTGGAAGGTGTTGCAGGAGTCAAATTAAAAAGTGAATATTATAGAATATAAAAGAGTGAATATTTGCAAAAACATTAAAGTTTATCCATTTGAACATTAAATATCTTGTCTTTGTAGTGTATTCAATTAAATATGAGTTGAAAAGGATTTGCAAATCATCGTATTCCATTTGTATTTATGTTTTACACAACGTCTCAACTTTATTGGAATTGGGGTTGTATATTCCAGCATAGATTTGACCTATATCAGCAGATTTTCACATCTAAAAGTAGATAAAGAGAACCAAAATAAAACAAATAAAACAAAAATGTTATTTATTCATTTATTGAGGAAAAATAAGCAAAATGCACATATTTGTAAGTGGCAAAATGATGTGAACCTTTGCTTTCAGTATCTGTTTGACCCTTTGTGCAGCAATAACTGCAACTAAATGCTTCTGGTGATATCCTGTGCATCGGCTTTGAAGAATGTTAGCCCATTGTTCCATAGAGAACACCTGGGATATTGGTGGATTTTGGAACTATTGGATTAAGGTCAAGACTTTGATCTGGCCATTACAAAACATTAGTTTTAGTCTAGATGGTACACATGCTATGTGCTGGACAAAAATGGACTTTTTGGAGGTCTCTGTGACCTCAAGTAACAAGATTCCCATTTATGGAACCAGCCGCTTATTCGGACCAAATCCTAACGTTCCGGATCAAATCCTATTATATACGTGTAATGTTATTTCATTGTTAGGACCAAAATTCCGAACGTGAGAACGAATAAGAAATATGTAATATCCGTGGTTACCAAAGAAACTCTTCAACTCTGGCATCACTACAACACTCCTGAGTTTATCCCCAGCCCTCTACTGCCACCTACAGGTCTTTGCCTAACATTTCCATTTACTATGAAAAAGAAGCCACAAGTCGCCATTTAGCCACTGCAAAAGCGTGTCAAATCACACTGGATAAGTTCTTCAAACGTTGACTGGATTTTAGTAAGAACTTGTTTTTTACAGTATTGTGCTTCACATGCTGAGTACCTATATATTGTGTTGTAGATCGTTTCGAAAAACTTCTTTGCAAATGTATTTTTCAATGAACAAAGTTCGTGAGCAACAGTAGTTCTTGTTTGTACATTCGCTATACGTGTAAATCGCACAATAAAGGGTTAAATGAACATTTAATATGTTACATAGCACGTCCCGTCGTGTAACATAGGGCATGTTTGTTTCATTGGACCAGCCGGTTATTAAGACCAAAACGATCGTGTCCCTGTGAGGTCCGATTAACCGGATTCGACTGTATATATATATATATATATATATATATATAAATTTTCTTAATTCCTCATTCTCTTCAGTCCCATTAGATCATAGTTATCTTACTGTACAGATAAAAACATGCAGTAAATCTCTGATTGTGAGTGCTTGCCCCATAGCAATGGACCAGCAATAGGATATCAGTGGCAGTACTCAATGTGATTCATTTGTAAATCATGGCCTCTTATTTAATTTCCTGTGGGATTATATATGCTGTTTGTAAGGGGTTCAGATGATGGAGGTAGGATGGTTTGTTGGGTTGTCGCCATAGATACAGCACGTTGCTAGGCAGCAGATAGGAAGCCAAGTGAAGCAGAGCAGCAGGTCACTGCAAAAAGCAGAATCGGCACCCACTCACACCTTTCATCCTTTCATCCAGACTAATACACTCATTCGTAGACAAAGAGACAGAGATACAGAGAGACCAAAGGTCCATTAGGTACATGTAACAGAAAATATCACATATTCCTAATAATCATCAAAGAGAGAGGAAAAAGAGGAGGGAAGAACTGGTATAATGTAACTGGTTTAAAGGAAGCAATGAAGCAGGTGGTGCCAGAATCTGACCCACTTCCATTCTTAGAGCATCAGATTTGGAGCTGTGTTCTCACACGCCGTGTGTCAAGCTGGAAGCTTGCGGTAGACCATCACACTGCATACAAAAAATGAAATGTGGGTAAAAAAAAAAAACTAAAGTCAAATGTTTTCAAATACATCCACGTTGAATCTGAAATATGGGAGCATGTAAAGTGAGCCTGTCTGCACATGTCTGTGCATTGAATTAACACCAGGTACTTAAACTACACATAGTACAGGTGTTCGTGCTGTGCAGAATGATCAGAATGTAAATAGGCTTTAGCTCAGTTTGGTAAACGGTGGAATATTAAGATAGTGTTTAAGCATACTAAGGCCATTTATTTGATGACATCCCATTCTAAAGGAAAAGTACACAGAATTCTTGAAGACTTATTTAAAGATCTAGATCATATAACTAAATTAGCCTATAGGTTTTAATTAAACAACCTTTAAAGTAAAATCATACCCATATAATTTCCTAATACTTTCTAATAATAAGCTCTGCAATTTCAGAAACACTCACTTGTATTAAATATGCTGATATGCATATTTCATTTCATATTTAAATTATTTACACTAATGTCTTATATGGTATAATTTTATATTCTCTATTTGATTATACTCTTCAAATTACTACATTATCTTTATGGTATTATTAAATCATTTTACTACGCACTCAGTGCTGGTCAGGGTCACGGGGAAGACAATGTTTAGCTGGCTACACAGGACTCAAGGCATGGACAACCTTAGACAGGACGCTAATCTAGGGCACATCCACCCACACACTCATACACACTCTCAAACACTATGGGCACTTTGAACTGTGGAAGAAAACCAGAGGAATCCCACACAGACACAGGGAGGACATGCTGCTCCATTTGGGATCGAACCCAGGATGGTGATACCCACGAGCCACTTTTTCAGGCCTCTAATTTAATAGTCTACATATTCATTTTTAAAATATATATTTTTTTAATGGGTTCTTATTTGATGTGTTTTATCTTCTCTTTATTTAAACTATAACTGTGTAAATATGAATTATATAAATGTAAGTTTAATTTTTTAAATATTATATATATATATATATGTGTGTAGAAAAAATCTGGCTTTGACTTCCAACATGTTCACAGTATAAAGCATAAAATTTCTAGATTCTTAACAAAAAAACAGCGACAGTAGAAAGAGTTGTAATGATACCCCAGTGACTTTCAATAGGAAACGTTTATGAGCAGTTCACCAAATGGGTACCATTTCCATCCCATTTCCATTATTACAATTAACTTTTTATATTAATAAAAATGTATTTACTATAATAATATATATTATTATTATTTATTTTTAGAATGGAAAATTATCATTAAAAACCTTCTGAAATATATTTCTTGCACTGTTGAAAAAACGATCGATGCCATACATTTTATATTAAGAACTCCGCAATATGTACCTTGACTTTCACTCAGTCCTCAGTTCCTATTTCTGGAATTATGAAATTATTATACAAGTCACATCTTTAAAAGGACTTTGTATCATTTGCATCTTCTGAAGATCACGGGAAGACCAATATAGACAAATGTATATTTGATGATATTATAACTATGACTGCGAAAGTCAATCTCAAATTATTATCCTGTTACCTAAAATTGTTTAGATGTCATTGTTTTAATAAAAATACACATTTTTGGTAAATGGTTAGAATGTGCTTAGTGTCCTTATGTTATCAGTCTTCACTGTGATCATGTGGTTACATTTACATTTAATTAGCTAATTCTGTGCTGTGTGCGTGAGTGAGTAACAGTAAAAGGAGAAATCATGTAAAATAAATGAAAGTTGCCCGAGATTTACCTCACCATTTTGAATAGTGTGTTGATGGATTTAGTGCTAGAAAACTATAGAAAATGGTAAGGTACACCATGCAAAATGGAAAGTCACAACAGGCAACTGGAACCTATTATAACCTAAATAACTCTTATAGGTTTCCAACAAGTCAGTTCATCAACTTTCTGCCCTACTGTCCTTAAACAAGGCCCACAGGGAATTTGTTTTCCAACTTTGGTTGAAAAATTGCTAGGCCTGCAGATACAGTGAAGAAAATAAATATTTGATCCCTTGCTCATTTTGTAACTTTGCCCACTTACAAAGATATGAAAAGTCTATCATTTTAAGGGTGGGTTTATTTTAATAGTAAGAGATAGAATATCTGAAGGAAAATCCAGAAAATTACATTGTATAAAATAAATACATTTATTTTCATTTTGCAGAGAGAAATAAATATTTGATCCCCTACCAAACATTAAGAGTTCTGGCTCCTACAGACCATTTAGACTTTCTGAATCAACTTGCTACCTGCATTTAAGACAGCTTTAAATTGCCACCTGTATAAAAGACACCTGTCCACAGACTCAATTAATCAGTCAGACTCTAACCTTTCCAACATGGGCAAGATCAAAGAGCTTTCTAAGGATGTCAGGGACAAGATCATAGACCTGCACAAGGCTGGAATAGGTTACAAAACCATAAGTAAGTGCTGGGTAAGAAGGAGACAACTGTTGGTGCAATGTGTTAATAATCTTAAGGCAGCTGGAACCACAGTCACCAAGAAAACCATTGGTAACACATTATGCTGTAATGGATTAAAATCTTGCAGTGACCGCCAGGTCCACCCACTCTAGAAGGTACATGTGCAGGTCTGTCTGAAGTCTGCCAATGAGCACCTGGATGACTCTGGGAGTGATTTGGTGTAGATGCTGTGGTCAGATGAGACAAAGATTGAGCTCTTTGACATTAACTCAACTCGCCGTGTTTGGAGGAAGAGAAATGCTGACTATGACCAGGACACTGGGAATAAAAGAACACTGTTCCCACTGTCAAGCATGGAGGGAGAAACATTATGTGTTTGGGGTGTTTCTCTGCTAAGGGCATAAGACAACTTCACTGCATCTATGGGAGAAAGGATGGACCATGTACCGTAAAATCCTGAGTGAAAATCCATCCTTCCCTCTGCCAGGACATTACAGATGGGTCGTGGCTAAATCTTCCAGCATGACCCAAAACATACAACCAAGGCAACAAAGGAGTGGCTCAAAAAAAAGCGCATTCAGGTCATGGAATGGCCTAGCCAATCTCCAGACCTTAATCCCATAGAAAATCCTCCTGATATGTGCGCAAACCTACAAAAAAACGGCTGACTGCTGTTGTTGCCAACAAGGGTTTTGCCACCAAGTATTAAGTCTGGACCAGAAGGTCCAGGGTTCAAATCCCACCTCTACCAAGCTGCCACAGTTGGGCCCACAATTGCTTGGATTGTACAATTTTATAAGTTGTAAGTTGCTCTGGATAAGGGCGTCTGCTAAATAAAATAAATTTAATTTAAATGCACATTTTATTTGTTTGCTGGAGTGATCAAATACTTATTTCTCTCTGCAAAATACAAATAAATGTATATATTTTATATAATGTTTGTTGTAATTTTCTGGATTTTATTTTAAATATTATATCTTTCACTGTTAAAATAAACCTACCCTTAAAATTATAGACTGTTCATATCTTTGTAAGTGGGCAAACAAACGTAGGGTCCATGGCGGTGCAACACGCATGAATATCCGAAAGATGGCAACAGTGAGCTCACTTCCACAAAACCACTTAGAACTGCATTTAAGCTTCTTATTTTAAAGTAAAACACAAAGTAATTCATTTTTTCCAAACATGGCTTGTCTCTCTGCCATCGTGGTTGGCCACAAATAATGTCCTCTGTATTTTTTACACTACTTCATCATAGTGTTATTTTATTTATTTATTCTTTTGAGAGACATTCTCAAGCCTTTACTGAGAAGAATAGGACACTTTCTCTGGGAAGGTGAAACAGAAAGTAAAGATTGTATACAACACTCATTACAGTAATCAAGAACATGGAAGTTGTATAGATCTGGCATGGGTTTACATGTGAAGAAGAAAGAAAAAAGAAGAAAAAGAAAAACAGTAAACGGAAAAAAATGTAATCAATTTTTTGGGTCAGCAACTTCAATCTAGCTGGTAGAATCTTATTTGAAAAATCAATGAGTTGAAAAGTATTAGGTTTCCATGGGAGAGTCAGAGGATGAAAGTTTTACATTTACAGCATTTTGCAAACATCCTTATCCTGTAGAGAAGTACTTTGCATTCTTCTTGATAGAATTAAGACGCAAAAGCAAAAGAACACAATCCAATTAAATTTTTATTATGCTTTGATGTAGGTAAATCCACAAACAATCAAAGACCAACTTATTTTTTTATATTTTGTCAAATGGGCAAGTGCAATTTCAGTCTTCACCTTTACCTTATCCAGATCAGGGTCTCTAGAAGGCCTGGCACTATAGAAACCAACCCTGAACAGGGCGGCAGTCCATCATAGGGCACATGTAAACAAACACAGTTACACACACTGGGGGCACTTTATAATATGTGGAGAACATGCAAACTCCACAAAGACAGCTACTGAAACTTACTCAAATTTGGTCTCTGGCGCCATGAGGTGTCTATCGCTAACCACATGCCACCGTGCCCCTCTGAAATGACAAAATGACTTTCAAAATGAAAATTATATTGAATTCAGTGAGGAGTAATCTGAGTCCAATGATTCATAATTGGACAAGTGGTGCAACTACACACTGCAAAAAACATTACCACTATATAAAAATGCATACTCTATGCATTATCTTGACTACTAAGATACATTCTATTACACTATAGTAATATAATAATATAGGATTATTTAATTATATTTGGTGCACACATGTTAATCAGCAAAAGCTACTTTTCCTGAATTTCAAATGTCTAATGTGAAATTTCAAATCAATGAATGGTGTTTAAATGATTAAAGCATAAACCAAGAATAATTGTATGTTGGTCTACTAAAACTATGAGCAACATATAAGGTACAGTCCTAACAATTGAGGGTTAAGCGCCCTGATCAAGGGCCCACTACTGTCAGCTTAGCATTAGGATAGCCACATTAAGGCAGTATTGTCCTGTTGATGTTCAAAGCAAAAATCTTGTACAGTAAAACTGAATCTAATAAACTGGAAGCTTGAGTGAATGTCATACTTTTTGCACTTGAACATCCATCCAACCCTTGTCAAGTCCCTGGCCTGATTAAGAACTGTATTTACACTAAGTTTGATGGGCTTTTATTGTCGGATGAATAACAGGCAGGATTAAAGAGTGGAGAAAAGTAAACACAGCTTGTTCAGCTTTTGATTTTAGCTTTTGCTGTAGCTGAACCTTGATAGCTCCAAACTGTACATGCTGAAAACATGGACTGTATATAAAGTGAAAGATTTAAAAAATGGATAAAAAGGTAGTGACAACGTGTGAGAAACAAACACATTTGCCTTGCAATTATAAATGTTAAGAAAAACCCCTGTTTGTCAAGTATGATTCTGTCTAAGTCTAAGGTTATACAGAAATACCATAAGTTTAAGAACATGATTTGCTTATCCTTTTTTCCTCAAATTTAATACACAGATTATCGTTACAAATCATATAGACAGTATAGGAATTTGAGTAAAAGGTGAACTGCTATAATGGACAGCATGCACTCAAGCTGACAACGTGGCTTGTTGTCCACAGTCCTGGTTTCTCGGAATTTGGCTATGAGTGATGCAACAGTGCTGTTTGAAATTGGTGGTCTTTCTGGGTGTCAGTTACTGAAGTCTGCGGCTGTGGCTAGAATAGAGCAGCTGCGTTTCCTGGACATCAGAACCGTCAATTCCATCTTCAGTTACCTGTGACTAACAACAAAGGTTCTGAAATTTCTGTGTTCTGTGTTGTTCACTGTCAGTGTGTTTTGGCAGTTCTGGGTGACCTTACACCCTACTGAACATTCAATGCGTGGCACTCTCATCCAGTTTCACATGCTTCTGTTCACCCCCATGAATATGTCACTTACTATTCAATCACCATAATTGAGTTTGCATCTCATTTGCATAATTGAATTTCTTTGACTTTTCATTTGCTTTTCTGATGATCTTGTGTAAGAAAATAAACAGCTTCCTTTTTTGATCGATTCATATTCATTTTGAATTATTCCCTAATTTGTGTGAGCAGTATATATATATATATATATATATATATATATATATATATATACACATATAATAATTCAAAATGAATATGAATCGATTAAAAGGAAGCTGTTTATTTTCTTAAACAAGATTATCAGATCTTATGTATATATATACACACACACACACACACATATATATATATATATACATATATATATATATGGAAGGCGCATAAAGTAGGGAAAAGTGACCTGAATCCAACCAACATCCCAGATACTCTTCATGAAATGGG
>JAVSBV010131260.1:0-17497 GCA_033117975.1 Parotocinclus spilosoma
GCCCTTAATCCACAACTGTTTGGATTGTAAGGTTGTATCACTTTTATGTCATACTCAAAAAGGGCATCTCCTAAATGACTTAATGTAAATACAAATATTAATAACGCTGTATTTTCTTCTATTTATTAGACTTTTAAATATTTTATTACATTTAATTTGTTGTTTTTTATTCTGAACAAAGTGCCAGTAAGAGTACACAGAGTTTGACATAGCTAGAAACAGATGTATTAGTTACATATGGTGGTGACTATGCAGTGGTTAGTACAGCTCCAAAATCCCCGGTTTGTTGTTTTCCACAGACTCTACCTGCATGGAGTTTGTATCTGGTCCCTGTGCCTGTGTGGGTTTCCTCTGGGTACTCCAGTCTCCAGTCCAAATACATGTGCGTTAAGTTAATTTGAGATTCTGAAGTGTGAGTGTATTTGCCCAAAAATGAATGAATAAATGAATGAATGAATGAATGAATGAATGACTTGATGCACTCTTTGATAGGTTGCTAAAAACAAGGACCTTGTAGTTTTATGATTTACCACCAGAAAACATTCAGCTGAAAAAGCTAGACACTGGTATAAAGATTATCCTAAGATTGTGTACATCAAGTCTAAGCTATTGAGAAACTCTCAACTCTCAGTAGCTTTGTGAGTATGAGTTATGAACTGGATGACATGTTTATATCTCTCTCTGTCCATTACTGATAATCAAAGGTTTGCACACTTTGAAATCCTCTCTCAGAAGTACTATAAAAATTTCGGAAAAGTTCAGACTTGAGCACCACTGTATCAAAAATTGGTTCACATATCAATGGCTAAATATATGTTAAAAGTTTCTATTGTTGATTTGAGTACTTAGATGCTGTGCAATGTTAGAGTCTTTGCACAATTTTACACAACAATTACACTGCTGTAGAAAATCAGGCCTTAATAATGGGTAAGTGCATGACTTACGTGGTCAATAAGTTCCCTGACCATGCCATTCCATTCCCCTTTGTCATTCTGGGCACCATATTTGCCATCTGACACCAGCTTGACTTCATAGCTGAATCCCAGAATATTTGAGAGCTCCTTCAGCAGGTCTAAACAGTAACCTTCAAAGCGATCGTTCCCATACAGCACCTTGTCAGACTTCTTGTACATTACATATGGGTTCTCCTGCAAATACACACCAAATTCAAAGTATAAACTCCTCATTAAAACACTTATCTTTGCAAAAGTTTAAACAAAATCAATATGTAATTACATTGTTGATCGTTTGAAGACAATCCCCAATGGAGTGTTTTTAATCTTACCAGAATGGTGGTAACAATCAAGGTTCTGTTTGCCATTGAATCTGTAATGTTCTTAGAATTGTCGTTTTCAGTCAGATTCAGACCGGTGTTTGAGTTCCACTTCCCGATCTGTAAGCAATGCAATATTTGTTAGACAGAGCACAGACTCCATAGCTAACATACATGGTTTATAATCTAAATTCAGATCATTACTCAAGAATGTACATTTTAAAGGCATCATGATTAATATACAAACAGGTCACGAAGGGGGAAGGCATGATATGTAAAGGATGGCTAACATTTGAGGGTTTCCCAGATGATTGCTTGATGTATTTTTTAAATTATTTTCCTGGTGATAAAGCACTGTTTTGCCTTTTTCGATCAATTCAAGTCATGTTAACTGAAAATGAGCACAACATTTACAAACACTGACAAAAGCAAAGGTTATTTCTGGAATCAGAGGAGGTTAGTAACATGCTACAGATACTCATGCTATATACATATTGGAATTTTAAACACATCTTAGAACAATTTAATTTAGGATACATTTTATGATTACTTGCATAAAGTCAAAGACAAATATTACTAAAGTTTAACTTTTGCTTGTTATAATCTTTTGATTGTGAGTAATTAGTTTAGAGTCTCTCGGTGTTCATGAGAGTGCTTTTTTTTTAGCTTGGTTAAAAATGACTTCTGGTTTTGCCAATGATAATTTGATGCTGGATATAGAATTTAAGGCACTTGGTAAGGATGTGTTTAATGTGTGTAAGTTTATTGTAACAGATTAAATAAACATAAGTTAAATACATATTAATAGAAAACATATTTTAAACAATATAAATATTTAAATAAGATATATTATAATATGTAGACAAATGATCTCTTAATTGTCTGGTTAAGGTAAGGTATAATATCCTCTACATGTAGAGACAAAAGTCTTTATTAATACTCATGGAAAATTCACAAAATTTAAGTATACAAAAGTGCAAAGTTTACCGACTACATAGACCTATGCCAAACTTTTTGTCAGCACAGAGAAACTTTAGAGAGCACAGGCTTGACAGAACTGTTAAGAATGCCCCAAGTATCTAGCATTTTCTCCAATACATCTGTTCTTGCTTCATCTATTTGAGTGCTACAGAGTTATGTTTTATCAATGGCTAAACACAGCAAGCTTAAGGTAACAAATACAGCATTAGAGACTGATTAGTGCATTTCTGACAAGTTACATTAGCATAGTCTCAGACTGATCTAACTGACTGATATCTGCATTCCAGTATAAAATGCTATATAAATGAATGAAACCATAAATATCTCATATCTCATATCATGCATGGGAAAGTCTGTTCAGAACGTATCAAATTATTGTCTTCCAACTTTCTCCAAACAACAATTGTAGAATTTTTTAAAATATACCATAACAATTTAATTGTTGTTGTTACTGAGATCAGTAAATTTTTTTAAGTTTCATTTAGTACTTGGTAATGTAGTGACACAGATCTCAGCATTGAAAACAAGACTGCGAGTCATAGCAGATAAGGATTTTTGGTTGCTTGGAGGTTGAGGTTTAAACATGTTCTTTAGCCATTTTTACTGCAAAGTCTTTGGTTGTGAAGACTGGGCTGCTAGAAGAGATGATAACTTTCTCTAAGTGGTTATCAATTACAAAATCCTTGGTTTTGGAGTCACCTGTAAATAGTACTTTTACTTCATTACTTTTTAGTTTGTTGGTTGAGTTAACAGTTTCCTGAGGCTCAATTTTAAATGTCTAAATCTGATCTGCCCTAAGCACAGTGTGAAGTAATACTTATTATGGGAAATAAAGTGTTGCTAGGATTTGCTGACATTTTGGACACCTGAAGCAACTGACTTTTTTTGAGAAAATGTTACAGACTGCCTAGCTCTTGATAAAGTCCTCCAGCTTTATCACAACTGCTGGATTTAAAAGTTGACAGAACACTTCAAGTCTATATGATTGTGCATTGTTCGTTTTGAGTGGTATGTAGAATGACTCCCTAGTGGCGCACTATAAGCTGGTGGAATAAAATCATTATACCTACCTTAATTACTTATTCATTCTGACCGGATGGAAAATCTAAAAAAAATAAATGCCAAAACCTACAGTAGCTACACTTAAGTGATAGCTTAGGTGGTTAAGTGTAACTGTTCGGCAAACAGCATAAATAAATACTTAAAACAAGGAGAAAGATGGAGGACAGGCTGCATTTGGGGCATTTCTTGATGGAAAAGAGTAAAATTCCATCTCAAGTGAAGAGTAAGTCAGCAAGTCAATATTCCTTGTACAGTTAAGTATTGCAAATAAAGCAAAAAATATTGAGAATTTATATTAATGTTCTGAAATGCATTCCTGCATATACAGTTACCATGAAATGAGCTATAACAATACAAGTTATAATATTTCTCATATTTACAAATCAGAAAAAAATTGGAACAGCAGAAAAAAACAAGAAACAACTGCAAAAAAGTGCTTCTTATGTAGATGTTTATATCATTGCAGACAGTACAATCCCAAGATTTTTCATTTTTTGTCTGGTCAACTTTATTTTATTTGTTAATAAACATCTATTCCTGTGTTTCAGGCCTGCAACACATTCTAAAAAAATTTGCAGCATCCAGGAAAGGCAGAGTCTTTGATTAAGAAATATGGCCAGGGGATCCCCAGCTTGTCAACAAATGCATGATTATAATTATTGACTGACATTACCTGTGTAAAATCACATCATAAATTCGTTTTTTTTTTTTTTACCTCATTACTAGTCGGAGACTGCCTCATCTCATGAGTCTTTTTGTATGTGTTGCAGGTCTGAAATTCAGGAATGTGTAATACAGGATGTTTACAAAGAAAAGCAATGATGTCGATGAGATGACAAGATTCAATATTTCAGGTCCATACCCTCTGAATGATATAAAAGTCTAAGTACATGTAAGAAGCACTCTGTTTCTTTATAAACCAATAATTCATTTTCCATAATGACCCGTTTTTAATTTTTTTCATTTGGGGTTCTATAAGTCTTCACGAGATTCTTTCTTTATATAATCTTGTCTCCGTGCTTTTTTATTCATGATAACACCTTCACCCTATGATCGCTGAGGATAGGCAATGAAGCCCCTTTGACCTTGATCAAGTTAAAAAGTTAAATATATTCACTGACAAAAAGTACATGCAGGAAGAAATATCAGATTGCTGCAAAACTCAGCATGCAGTTATTTCTCGTTAGATATGACTGAGTGTTGTCTAATTAAACACTGGGTCTTGCCATAAAAGTGCTTCCCCTATAAAAAATGCACTTTTTTATATATAGAGAATAATTTTGGGGTGTATACCTCTTGGTGAGAGATTGTTGACTGGGGTTGCATCTAATCCAGGGGAGTAAATTTTACCTAAGAACACTACCATGAATAAGGAATGGTATCAAAACATCCTCCAAGAGCAACTTCTCCCATCCAGGAGCGAATTGGAGATGCTTAATGCTTAATTTTCCAGAATAATGGAGCACCATGATACAAAGCAATAACTGTGGTCAGTCCTCAAAAAGTGAGCGGACAAACAAAAACACAGAAACTGTGATCAACTAGAAGCACTGATTAGGCAAGAACTGACTGCAATCATTCAAGATTTTGCCCAGAAGTGATATCCAGCATGCTGAAGTCTTAAATAAAAAGGGTCAACACTGTAAGTTGTATGCCTTTGCTTAAACAGGATGCATTTGTCAATATAAAGTTAAGAAACATATGGAGTGCTTATAATTGCACCATGTAATCATCTGACAAAAGGTTGTAAAACAAACTGAGGCAGCAAACTTTGAAAAACAACATTTGTGGCATTCTCAAAACTTTTGGCAGCGACTGTAAAATGTATATACAATGCTGGTCTTTCAAGGAGGGGAAGCTCAATTTCGGCCTACGTCATAAAATGTGTAAATCGTCCACACTGTTTAAAGCACTGTGAAGCTTTGGGAATGAGTGTGAGGAAAGCTGTGTCGTTACCAGTGATAAGAAGCTGATTCTGAACAAAAGTTGAGCGTGTTGTAGCGCATATTTAGTCAATAACATGTACACATAACAGTATATATGAAATCACTTATTTTTGGACACACTTTAGGGGAAGCTGAGCTTCCCTTGCAGTCTTAGAGCAATCGCCACTGTTCCACACACACTTTGCGTTGCGACTGGTGCATTGCAGTAGACTCTGGACAGGCATACACACTATTGGGCCCTTGAGCAAGGCCCTTAACCCACACCTGCTTAGACTGTAAAAAACTGCATTAGTTCTAAGTGAACAATGACATCTGCTTAATGACTAATTGTAAATTAAAATGCAATGCAGGTGTGCCTATCAATACCCTATTGTCATCCCACTGACTGGAAAACACTTTTTCAATAATTTCACTAATTTCACCTTCAAATGAACTACTTATCCTTGAGATATAAATAATTTAACCACCCACAGAGAAGCAATATTGGATCATTTTCCTCAATACATATATCACCAAGCATCCATTTTTGTTTCATTTTCTTTACTGAGTTGTGAATATCTGATGATATTTTGTCATGTTTTTGCAACAATATACTGCTCAAAATGAAACATCCCACAACAAAATATCACATTATTTTTTATGAGCAGTGTACAAAAATTATCATGGTTTCACAAACGTTTAACCACCACTATAGTACTAAATAAAAAACCTTAGCACATATACAATTGAGCTACATGTGCAGTCTATCAGAGATTATCACAATGAAGTTCCATTAAACAAGGCATATTTATGGCAATTTGGTGAACTTAAGGAATGTGATTTCTTTGCAATCATATGTTAAGGCAATTTTCAAATACCTGGCTGAACTAATATTTGCTTTAGGATACGGTAATTGGCAGCATCTGTTAACACATTATGAAAAACAAAAGGATTTAGTGTTAATTTGCTTAGTCTCACACTATAAATATCAGAGAAATCCAAAAATACAACCTTTGCGTTTTAACTTTATAGATTTATCTAGATTTAGGTTTATAGTGTTTATAAACTTGAAAGTGGCCAACCATCAAGTCTTGATTTACTGGTGTATAAATCTGAGGTGACACACAAGCCAAGTGCCATCAGTCATTCTGCGAAATTGGGGAAATTAGGAAAGACAAATGAAATAGGACAAGTCTGTGCTGACCTTCATAAATCAGGGAATGGCTATAAAATAGCAACATGACTAGAAATGTCCATATCCACTACAATAATTAAGAAGATTAAAACAACCAGAGTTGTAATGAGCCTGCCTTCAAGAGTACTCGAGCATAGTTGCCTCCACACATAAAAAAGAGCTAAACAGATCTCCAAGGATTGCAGCTGACGATTTGCAGAAGATTGCAACACTAAAGGCACCAAGGCTCCCAATCTACAATTAGACAACACCTCCATGTTAGCAGACTATTTGTAAAGTTTATAAAACCTATTCTAAAATCAAACCTATACCGAATAAGATAAAAACATTTTTGTGTTTTTGGTAATCAACACATTTATTGTGAGGTGAGATTGGTGTAAAATGGAATACAGTTATACATATATTCAAATATGGAATAACCTAATCCCTATTCTTAATTATGGCTCTGGATCTGTGGTGTTGTTTTTTTTTCTCGACAAGAACTGGGAAACTGTTAGTAGAGTACATTGCATTATGGAGTTTTCAGAAGATCTTAAATGTTAATCTTCCTGCTTCTGCCAAGAAGCAACAAATGGGTAATTATTAGAGGTACCAGCAAACAGTGCTCTACAGCTGTAAATCACTGACACTGTGATATTGTCAAAGCATGAATCAGAGGACCCTAGAGGAACAAGCGACATTATAAGGTATTATAATATAAGATATCTAGCAATTATAATTTTGAATTCGTCTGGGCAAGTACAATACTCTTCCGCATGCTAATGAGGAAGTTGGCAGTGCATGACATATGAGTAATGAGCATTGGGAAATGAGGTAAGGAAAAACCGTACTCATGGAGAGTATTAAAAAATGGCACGTTTTGATAAACAGAGCATAAAAGAAACTCATCCGTTTACAATAAGATATAATGATAAAGATATAATCCATATTGTAGTGCTTGATACAGGTTTAGTAACGTAGTCCTTAGCCAACGTGGTTATATCCGCTATTGGTAAATGTTGATGCAGTGATGCAGGTGTTCAGCTTATGATAGCATCCTTACCTCCTGATTCCCTGAATTGCTTAATGATATTATGCACTGCAGAGGAAAAAATATGCAAATTGATTCAAATCTGTTTTTAAACATTTAAATATTTTTTTATGCATTTGCCCATCTTTGTTTATAAAGACTCAGCCTTTCCTGGATGCTGATCTTGTATCAAATCATGAAATCACATAATTCTTTACTAGCTCTAAATTATCCCATCTCATCTTTTTTGGGATGTGTTGCACGCCTGAAATGCAGAAATGGGTGTTTATTAACAAATGAAATTAAGTTGTATTATATTTTGAGAAGAATATATTATTTAATATTTACGTTTTCAAATACGTTTCTCAACTGAAATAGTAAAAATGGTTTTATACTTACTTCAATTGCAATTGAAAAGGTTTTATATCATCATTATTATATATGTCTTTTTTTATTTGTAAAATATATTTTAACTGATGTAATATGTGAGTGTTTTGTATTATATTTGGAAATAATTTCATATACTTACATAATTTTGAACTGCTTGCAACATGATGGAAATCATGGAAATTAAAGGATCTTTGTGTGTGCCTGAGCTTTTGGGTTTGACGCATACAACAAAACCACATTATTCATTTCAGTTAAGCATAGAAAGGGTTTTTTAATACCACAAATATACTATTAAATAAAATACCAGTCAGTTTGACATTAACCAGTTTGGTACAGATATGTAGGTACAGTGGTGGTTTACTGATCTGAGCTTTGATATCAGGGTTACAATTATGAGAGCGTTACAAGGAGAGTGGCAACGGTTATCTGACAATATGGGGAAAAAGATCATACGACGTCCACATTAATATTCACAGGTTTTCCTGGTATTGCTACAGAAATGATGCTGTACATTAACATAGCAGTGACGATAATATAGAAACTTTAATAAGCTATGTGAATTACCACTGGGATGGAGTGCCATTCAGACTAAATTCAAACAATTTAGCCCAAGAAACACTTTCACATTTTGTGAAAATACTGTCTAGAGTAAGCCTTATTTATTTTAAATCTCTTAAAAAAAGAATGCAAGTGCTTATAGCAGACATGCAAATACTTATTCAATGAAAAAAACAGCATGCAATTCTTAAGTGGAAAAGTGCAAAAAGCGATGTCAAATAGGTCATTCTGTTTCAAAAAGCCTACATAAAATAAAAAGATTAGATTTTTCTGCACTATTATGAAAATGTGCTTTACACAATGGCTGTGCTCTGCTAACCATCAAGTTCATCGAGATATGAGTCGCACTTGAGTGGCTTGCAGAAACACCATACCTTAACTCCAAAACACATTTGAGATGACTTACTATGCCAACAGTGTGACTTTTTTCTCCAGTATCACAGTCATGTTCCACAAAAGGGGAAAACACCATGCTAACAAACATTCTTTTGGATGTATTTTTGGAGTGTCTACCTATTTTTGGCTATATAGATCATTGTGCATTGTGAGGACTGTGTGAATTGTATCAGGACAAGGAGGTATCACTGTTGGGGAAGGATGAAGTTGGGTCATGATTTAGGGAATGAATTTCACCACAATAAACAATTACAAATGATAAAAAAGCAGTGTCATATTTTTTGTATATATTGATCTTTCGTTTACTAATCAGGCATCACCACAGCAGAAAAGATAATCCTTTGATGTCTGATATACAATTATGTGCCGTTTAACAACCAACAGATTAACGGCTGTGCTCTTAAAATTGTTAAATGTGAGCTCTTAAAAATAAATGTGTGTGTGTCTGTGTGTGTGTGTGTAACAACCATATTGGTCATGAGCATTCTTGCTCATAAGCTCGGGTTTGGAATAAAGAATCTTCTACCTCGGCTGATGTGTTTAATACTTTTTATGCATTACTCATGTTTGTGTATCTCTGCTGCTCATTTGTAACAAGCACAAAATCACATTCATAAGTGTATGTTCCTGTCCCATTGTAAATAGTAGTCCTTGCCTGTTTGTTTAATTTCATACAGCATGGCTGTACTCAACATATATGCTTAAATAAACAGACTCTGCTTAACTGGGCTTGTGTTGGAGGCACATTCAGAGCTATGTCGTTTACAGAGGAATCAGGGCAGGGGAATAGGAAGGCATTTTACTAGATTTCTGGTCTTGAACGTTAACCAGTGGAGTTACTTATAGTTTGTGCTCCCAAATGTCAGCAGTGCTTTCTGGAAAAACAGAAAGTAGCTTCACAGGATTTACAAAGGAAATTAATAATTAAAAATAAAACAGAAAGAAAGGTTCACTGGGAGTAGAATAAGAGTGCTGATAACATGAACAAACCTTGGTCCATAATTTCAAACGCCTTGGTGTTCCATCATCTATGTTCTTTTGAAAAGTAAGCAGATTAACATTTTTTACCAAAAGAAAGAAAAGTTAATCTATATTATTTCACTGTTCAGCATGTTAATAGACTATAGCCTATTAATGATAACACAGTACAAACAAAAACTGTATCTGACTACTCTCACCTTCGTTGTGCCATCCTCTTTGAGACTAATGAGGTCCAGGTCAAAGTCTTTTCTCAGTCCATCAGTCTTGTCAAGGATAATACGGCCTGTAAGGCCGTTCCACTGAGCCTGGAATGTCCAAAATGTAGAAGAAGGCACTCACTCATTTGAAATACAATCATTCCCCCAGTTACATTCCAGTCAGCCATATACAGCATGTAGTGCTACACTAAGAAAAGCTTACGATGTATTGTTTCAGTATCATTATCATGATGTGCGTATGTGCAGTTGTCCCAATGCAGGACGTGCAATTTCAAGTAAGGCAAACTAAAGCAAATACATAAGGCTAAGGCTAACTTTCTGCTGCTTAATACTGGAGGAAAGCTTGTGCTTTCCATTTTACAAGACAAGCCATTCTGATAAACAGGTATGTGCAGTTTAATGCCCACCCAATCAACATCTGCATGCTTTAACAAACAAAAGCATGAAAATTATAATAGATTATAATAGGAAATATAAATCTTGGGTGGTATTAATAAAGATTTTTAATTCAAGGTCATATCAGAACTAGTTATATACTTTCTGCAAAAAATTTATATATGGTCTGCAACAACGTTTGTCGCTAGTTCTCTGGTTGTCCAGCCTTGGAGCACTTTGGTATGTACTAAACACTTAAAACTGGGAACATTCAGCCATCACAACTTGGTATATGTCAAAGTCGCACAGATCAATATGCATGATCAATTTACCTGTTGCGGCACATCAACTCCAAGAACTGATTGTTCACATTATGGCTAGTGTATCTCACTTAAGATTTGCCATTTTTGTGAGCTTATTAGTGTTATTCACTTCATCTCTCAGTGGTTTTAGTGCTCTAGCTGATCAGTGTATGAGTCTATTCTGACAAACCATGATATTATGATTAAACTGCTAAAGTATTGCAAAGGTTTAGGCAAAAAGTTGTCAACTGGAACTGTGACAAACTTGCCTGGACAAGAGCTCATGCTTATTTTGCCTCCACACACAGTGAGGATGATTAGTACGCTAAACAAAATAAAAAAATCCCTGTTGGAAAATTTGCAGAAAAAGCAGTCACAAAGTCACCAAAACTTACCATCAGTTGCCCCCTCCATGCCAGCAGATTATTTTAAAATCTTGCCAGGAAAAAGCCTTTTCAGCCTTAACAGCAAACACAAGCCCACAGAGTCTCCTAAAAGCTACTGGGACTTTAACTGAAACTATTTTCATGCTATCAGATGAAACTACTTGACATGAACTTCTAGGCTGCAAACACACAAAGGTGGGTTTTATAATAAAAACGGCACAGGAACCATGTTAGGGTACATGGTATTGTGGATTTCATTAAATACAATGTGAGTTTAAATCCAAAAGATATTTGCCTCTGCCAAGAAATCAACATTGGGTTATCATTTTCTTCCAACAGGACAACAACCCAAAATGTTCAGTCCAGTATAAAAATGGTTTAGTAACACAAATTCAAGACTTCTGCCATGGTCACCATGCCCCAATGTTAAAAAATAATTTCTTGGGTTTTTTTTTATTCCAGAGTGAGTAAGGTTTATTTGCCGAAAATTTTTTATTCGTCTTTACTAGTGTTTCCAAAAATCATGGAAGGAACTGTAAATCTTAAACATTAACATTAACACTTCACTACAAGGCTAGATTCATCTAAGCATCACATCTTTTCCAGCTTTCAATCCCATTATCCACACTGACCACTTTAGGAGCTGATTTCATACAGCACCACACACAACCTTCTGTTAAAGCCATAAGACAATGTTTACCTGAGCCATGATCACAGTGCTACCCTTATCTCATTAAAGTTCAGCAGAGATCTAAATCTAAACCCTTTTTTGAACAAGGTAGTACTGCGGGGTGTGTGGTCTCGGATCTAACACACTGATTCAGCTCAAGAAGGGTTAGATAATTAGCTGGAGTGTCAGTTAGAGAAGACTGGATAAAAAAAAAAAACAACTTGAGACCCATCGCGCTATTCCCCTCCTGGACATGATTCAAGAACTCATGCTATGAGTGGTAACAAGATCTGGTACAAAACTGTAATACAGACTGAATGTAAGACACCTATCTGATCAGATCTCCAGAGGCAGTGGTGCAAAGTGGCGTAGAAGAATACATAAGGCAAGGTAAACACTGTTGCAACGGAATGTCTTTGAGCATTAAATAAAATACAACTCCCAAATTAATTAAACTTGCCAAACAAATCCAACTATTAATAATACTGTAATAAATAAATACATTCTAGACTGATTTGTCTAAATCCCCCATTGTACAACATAATACAAGCATAATGTCACTATGCACTCCTGATCCCTTTATTAAGTACCCCTACTTGTTTCTACACTAATTGTCCATTTTATTAGTTGCATTTATTACACAGAAGCATGTTGTAGTTCTACAATTACACACTGCATTTAATCTATTTCTCCACATTATATTTGTCAGCATTACTCTGTAAGTCAGGACCCCCACATGACCAGTACAGATCAGGTACAACGCTGCTCACAAAAATTAGTGGATATTTAAAAATTGTTGTGTGCAGTATATTTGGGTGGTGGATCATTTTCAGTACAGCAGTGACACTGACATGGTTGTGGTGTATTAATCTGTTATGCGTTCACTCACTGTGCACTCTATTAGACATGTCTACATTATTGCTCCGCCTTGTAGATGTGCAATCTGAGACAGGAGCACATCTGTTGTTGCACAGTTTGTTAATATGCGTTAATCCTTTATCAGTGTTCATACAATGCTGTCTACAGGATGATGGTGGCTGGTTATTTTTGACTGGTTGGTTGGGTAGGGGTGGGGTTCAGTCCAGCAATGTGTTTTACTCCTACCATCACATCAATGTTGTTGCAGTGCTGAGAATAATCCACCATACAAATAGTACCTGATCTGTGATAGTCATGTGGGGATCCTGACTGTACAGAGTAAAGAGGACAAAAATGTGTACAGTCTTTATTCGTAGACCTACAAATTGCATCTATGGTATATAGTAAGTGGAAATTCTAGTATTAACAATGAAGTGTAGAAACAAGAAGGCATATCTAATAAAGTGACTGTCGTGTATAACAACAATGGAAACTGAACCAACTCTTAACATATTAAAATGTATCTAACATATGAAATACGTCAAATCAGAAGCTTCTCTAATTAACAGGCAAAATAATACAACTATTATTTTTATTCACTCTGTGTGCTTGTTATGAACTTTATGTGCTTTATATGCTTTATATGCTCTGTGTGCTTTATGTTATAAAGAAACATGTGACAACAACAATTACGAATCGTTCTCAGGTGGCTCCCTTGACTAGACTAAAGCTGTTTGCCGTTATAGCCAGGGTGAATTTCTCACTGAAATACATCGAGTCCCAGGTGTCATTTACAAGCAAAACACACTGTTGTTGCTGACAAGAACTATATCAGCATGAATTCAAAACAAATGTGGACAGGTAGCACATTCAGAAAAAAAACACATTGTATTTGCTGTGATTTTTGTTAAACAACATGAAGATTATTTATTTAAATGTCTGCTCCATGCAAAATGTACCGATTTATGTTAACAAGTTAAGACTAAAAATAGTATTACTGAATTATTTCAATTGCACATACATTCTGCTGAAGTTTGTACTGTCCAGGTTTATGAGCATGCTCTGCCTTTTAATTAATTAGTTAAATCTACATTTTCATATTTTATTAACCCTGCTCTCTCTGGTCATTGCTGTTGGGGCTCTGGTCTCTATCTTTGGAGAACATATATAACAGACGTAAAAGTGCTAAACAGACAAAATGCCGGTCTATTAAGTGTTGTACCGATCTAGGTCTAGGTACGATCTAGGTACGAACCCAGGTCCTTGTGGTGGTATACCAGCATACAGAGCACAAGCTCTATCATTATTGTGAATAAATATTTATAATTTCACAGCCCTGCAATGCATATAAGTGCAAACAATTGACCACAAATACTGTGCAAACAATTTACCACACCATAACACTTGTTATTTTAGACTACTACATTGCTTGTCGTCCACTGTACCAGTTTATCAGGAATTTGGCTATGAAAGCTGCAACAGTGCCGATTGTTGAAGACAATGATATGGCAGCTGTGGTCCCCGAACTTCAGAATAATCAATTCCATCTTCAGTTACCTGTGACAAACAACAAAAGTTTTGTAATCACTGTGTTGATGACTTTTGAACCACAAGAGATATTACAAATGTGATTGTGGCAATCGATTGCTGAAACAGTTCTGGTCTTCTCTGGTATGCTACGTTACCAGAATCAGAATTAGAAGAGTTGTATTGGCATGAATGTTTGCATTATATTCTTGGCAAAGCAGACTGAAAAAAACCCCAAAACAACCACAATACAATTCAACAATAACACTGAAAGGTCATAAACATTGATATAACAATAAATGTTGTGTGTGTCTGTGCTCATTGTAAGTGTAGTGCATGATTAACACCTTCCCACTGGAAAAACTTGCCCTTAATATATGGCAGTGATTAAGATGGTCCAGACATCTAAAACAGGTCCCCTCACACATTACTTGCTGGTATTCAGATATGTCATTTTCTCTTTCTTATCTGAAATAAACAGGTGTCCTGAGTCTTTTCACCCATATACAACAAATTTGACTTTTATCCCACATATTTAGTGGGGCACTGTTGTTTTATCAAGTTCACACTCTTCCCATAACTCTGTATGCATAAGTTCAGAGAAGGAAAGACCAAGTTCAGAGAAGGAAGAAGTAAGAACTAAGTTCTTTACTTAGGTAAACCTACTACTAATCTGTTCAAAATTAAAATTTAAAAGTACGGCATATAAAAGTACATGCTACTAAATGTACTTAAAGTTAAGGTATTTCTTTAAGCAGCCTTTCCAACTCTATCCATGACACTGAGAGCACATAATGTTTGAATTCACGGTAAGCACGTAGAAACACGTCAAGCATAAACCTATGATTCAAATGTGTGTTTCATTAGATGCCTGACTAGAACCCCCTCCCCAAACAGATTAAATACATAGAAAAATCAGATAAACATGTTCACAACATGTAAAATAACAAGCATGTTATAAAAATGCTTATTAAAACGATTAAGTTATTAATTGTTACCTTTACTGCTTAAGTTTAAAGCAAAGCTTAAATTAAAGTCCATATTACTCAACAATAAGAAAAAGGTGTACAGTAAAGGTAGGTGCAAGATCTACAAAGTCTGTTATGCTACACCACTAAGTTACTGTACAGTGGAGCAAAAGGGTTCCAAAGTTCCAGGGTTCAAATCCCACCTTGACAAAAATGCTTTGCTCAAGACCCTTAACTCTAGAAAGGAAAAGACAGTAATTTTGACCGTTTTGAAACTTTGAGATATAATAACTTTCACACAGTTAATTCCCCCATGTCATAAAAAATGCATGCAATTTTTAGTCGGTCAAAATGACCACGGTGGTCATTCTAGTAGTTATGAAATCCTGGCTATTCTGGTGTTAACCCATAATTATATGGATAGTGAGACTATATTAGTTTGCTAAATGTAAATGCAGACTTGGCTGTTTCTACACTGCTAACAAACATTTGAGGATATTTCAAAATGAATTTGAATTGATTAAAAATAATCATTTGATTTTATGTCATTAAACAAGATCAGAAAAGCAAATGAAAAATCAAAAATTGATCGATTACACAAATGAGATGCAAACTTAATAATCGTGATTGAGTAAGTGATATATTCATGAGGGTGAACAGAAGCATGTTAAACTGGATGAAAGTTACACATTGACTGTTCAGTAGGGTGTATGGTCACCCAAGGCTGACAGTCATGAAGCATGCTCAGGATCAGACTGTCAAGCATTTCTTGTGGGATTCTCTGCCACTCTTGCTCCAGGGCAACTTCCAGCTCATGAAAGATTCCTGCCATGTTGTTGACAAAATGCATACAGTGTGTCACTTTGTATTCATTTTGAAATATCCCCTAACTTTTGTGAGCAGTGTATTATAAGTTTGTGATCCAACTCAAAAAACTAATTTTAACAAAACCAAATATTCCAGAGTTATTGACACTCTTGCAATAAGGTTTGCCAGTAAAACAGCATTGTAATGTCTTAGAAGGAAATCTGAGACCATTTTTTATTTTATAGAACTTCTCCAGATAGTCCAGGGTTCTAGGTCCTCTCTTATGCACTCTCCTCTGTAGTTCACCTTATATGTTTTCTATGGGACTTTTCATCAGGTGGCTGAACTGAACTTTGCAGAAGCTTAATGTTCAGTAAATCATTTTCGTGGTAATCTGGACATATTTTAATGATCCAATTTAGTGGCAGAGGCAGACAGATTTAAAAATGCTGGTATTTTATGGATTCTATAAAACCATGTACCCTAACAAGCCTAACAATAAACTTTGTCCTTAGCCAAGCAAGTTTGTCACAGTTCCAGTTGATTGGGGTTTTATAATTTTGAACTAAATATAGATACTGGTGTTTTCAAGCAAGTAGCTATTTTAAAGACATCCAATGACTTAATGTCAGTGCACCTTTCTTAATTCTGTGAGCTCTTGTCTAAGAACCTTTGATGTCTGTGCCACTTACTCAGATAATAAATATGAAACAAAATACCCAAATAAAACAAAGTTATGGATTACTGCTTGAAATTTACTAGACACTAAACAGCTCAGTCTAACTTTAATTAAAGGCTGGGTTTTTTCAGTACAATATTAAGCTAATTCACGGATAGGTGAATTTCTTATAACAATTTTTTCATCTTTACCCGGGGTGCCAGCAATTGTGGTGGGAACAGTGGGTATTCTGCATTATTGTGTTAGACACAAATGCTCTGATTCATTAAATATCTACAGAAAACACTGCACAAAAGCACAATCAAAAACAAACGTGACAGTGAACTTGATTGAATTCCTGCTTTCTGAGAAGGTGGATTTTGTAATAACAACCATATGATTAGAAAAGTAGAGACCAAATTCATCATCTATATGTTTTGCATTTATGTTCAAATCCCACCAGGCTGACCAACTAAAGTAGTTCTCACACTAGTGTACACTAAAACAACTTAACCTTGAATGCGCTGATAAGCT
Source organism: Parotocinclus spilosoma (assembly GCA_033117975.1). Taxonomy (NCBI): domain Eukaryota; kingdom Metazoa; phylum Chordata; class Actinopteri; order Siluriformes; family Loricariidae; genus Parotocinclus; species Parotocinclus spilosoma. The sequence continues at coordinate 17,074 of JAVSBV010131260.1, forward strand.
ACTCTAGCATAATGCAGCTCCAATGATGCAGGGACTAATTTATGCATTATCTGTGAAAAGAGAAGGCACAGGCTCAAACTGGACATACTCTGGGTTATTCTGCTCCTGTTGCAGGCTACATCCAGAGAGGGAACAAACTACATTAGCCACAGTTTATAAGCCTTTTGTGAAAACTTTTTAACCTCCTAAGTAAATTATTTTAGAAGCAATCAGGTGAACTGAATGTATTATAAAATGTATTATACAAAATAAGTCAATACTGGGAGTAAAAATGACTCATCTAATTGCAATTCATTCTGAAACAAGTTGTAAAATGACAAACTAAACTCATAGAAAATAAGCAAATAAGCAAATAAAACGAAAGTTACGTATGTAACTACGGTTCTATGAATCCCGGATGACCGCCAGAGGCGGTGCTGAAAGC
>JAVSBV010131270.1:0-17494 GCA_033117975.1 Parotocinclus spilosoma
CACAACGAATCGATAATTGAATTCGTTGCCAACACTTTTAATAATCGATTTTTATCGATTCGTTGTTGCAGCCCTAGGAGGATCATAAGTTTATACAGGTATATTTACAGTCGCTTGTTTGATGTACCTTCAGCGCCTACTTTTCTGGCTACTGGCTACTTATTCGCAGCCTGCGATTCGTTTGGCTCCTTATTCGCCACAGCTGTAACTGAGAGGGTGCGTTCAAACGCTTCTCTATTTTATGTGCAGAAGCGGTTTTGCGGACTTAGTCGTATGGACGATGGAATTCGAACGTGCTATGTTAAATCACCACTGAGACTGTAAAGTATGAGACTTGGGCAATAAAATATGTAATTTATATAAAAAAATTACGATGGGCTTTCGGTTTATTTCAACTGTATTACATTGCAAGTAGATGCATACCAAACAAATATTTCAGTTTTATGTTATATTTACTCTTTGAACTTAATGTACATTTCTCTTGGGTGCTCTGAATTAATAAAAATACACTAACAATAATAATAGGACATTGATTATTCTTGTTAATTTGTATTGCTATTGTTGTATCTAGGCTTCTAATTATAATAATAGTGATAATAATAGTGATAATAATAATAGTAATAATAATAGTATGGCCCAAAATGATTTACTATTTTTAAAACAACTGGCAACATAGCATGAGCATCACTGAAAATAAATATAAAGATAATATTCCAGAGTGTTATTAATGACTTTACTCACTTTGGGACAGATAAATTACTAATCTCTTATAGAGTAATAGTCCAATACTGTAATAAAAACCTGTTTTTACTCTGGTCCAAAATGATTTACCATTTTAAAAACAACTCTGTAATATTATCCTCCTATTCATTTACAGTGACTCCCATGCTATGTTGCCAGTTGTTTTAAAAATAGTAAATCACTTTGGGCCAGACTAAAAACAGGTTTTATAATAATAATAATATTATTATTATTATTATTATCATAATTATAATTATAATAATTAGACGCCCAGATACAAGAATAACAATAAAAATTAACAAGAATAATCAATGTCCTATTATTATTGTTAGTGTATTTTTATCAATTCAGAGCACCTTTAAAGTCACCCAAAAGAAATCTATTCTCAAAAGATTAAGATCAAAGAGTAAATATAACATAAAACTGAAATATTTGTTTGGTATTTATCTACTTGCAATGTAATACAGTTGAAATAAACTGAAAGCACATCGTAATTTTTTATATAAATTACATATTTTATTACTTAAGTCTCATACTTTACAGTCTCAGTGGTGATTTAACATAGCACGTTCGAATTCCATCGTCCTTACGACTGTAAGTCCACAAAACCGCTTCTGCACATAAAATCGAGAAGCGTTTGCGCACCCTCTGAGTTACAGCTGTGGCGAATAAGGAGCCAAACGAATCGCAGGCTGCGAATAAGTAGCCAACTTCAGCCTCGTGGTGGAATGGCATGACCATGATACAGTAGTGTGCAAAAGTCTTAGACCACCTTTAGATTTGTTTTGCTTTATCATAATATAGTGACCATATATAACACATTTCTTAGGACTGGATCCAAAAATTTGAAACTTGGATTTGTCGCTCTACAGTGCTCTATTCCTATGATCTTCTTTCAAATGTTTGTGAGCTTTTACATATCTTAGGGTTTTTACCCTGTTCTACTTCTAAAAATGTGGTTTCTTGACTGCTACACTTTAAAAAGATCACCTGATTAAATTTCTATGGACTGTAGAAGGGTCAGTTTGGCATCCTCATACTGCCCCCAGAGCTCCCAGGTACTGCTATTGCTCAACTTTAAAGACAAAATCACACTAAATACTTGCCACTATAACTCATAAAAGCAGTTTTTTTTATACTGCATATACGTTTCCTGTAATTTCTGGTTGTATTTGAACAAAGAGGCAGATAAATAATGATAAATGATCACTATACCATTGTTTTAGCAATACCCTTTCTAATCTAATGGTGGCACAATACTGTGTGTGTATACCCCATAATCACTACAAGATCACAAGGGACTGCAGAAGCTTGTGGAAACAAAGTTAAGGAGGTCCAATAAAATATTAAGAGTGTGTGACCTTTTTTGGGCCTGTCAGTGTATTATAACACCATATAACACTTAATAATGTTGTATAATGCCTATGTAACGGGGTGCTGTAGTTTACCAGGCATTGACTAAATAGCCTAGATACTGCAGTGTTTCGTATATAATGATTTATTTAATATCATTATTGACACTCACACCATGATTTCTGTAAGATGAGTAAAATAATTTCACTGTAAAGCTGCATGCAGTGCGTTGATTCACTCAGCCCCTCCTTACCCTTTGCGCACTCTCTCTTTTTCTCTATCAAACACATCAATGTAATGAAATTGGCTTGTATGAGAATGCATTTCCTATTATATTTATGACCTGAGCAGGAACCAGACCAACATGCAAAGAAGTGAGAGAAACTAGGGACTTTTTCCGTACTTTGCTGTACATCCTAAGTAGAAACTAATCCGCAACTGTCCACACAGATAGCAGATCCAGCACATGTAAATAACTTGAGCAGTACGAAAAGCTCATCAGCTTAGTATTTATAAGGGGTGAAGCACCAGCCAAATGTTGCTCAGCATTCAGTTTGCTCATGCTGACTCTGCATGTGTTTAACAAAACTTTCTGCACCAGAGAGCTGACATTTCAAACTGTTATACTATAAAAAGGAATGTATTTGGTATTAAATGGGTTATGTAGGGATATTAGCTTAATAATAAGCATAATAACCTTGTCAGACAACAAGATAAATTACAGAACCTAGTTCTATAGTGTCCAAATAATGAGCAGGATATTTAACATACGAAAACTGTCATAGTTTTAACCTTCACAATGTGTTCCATCTTTGGTGTTCAACACATTAAACTATGGTTGTATTTTAATAGCATTTATTATCACCTGTTGCTCTAATACATTTTATAGCAACATTTACACTTTTAATTCTATTTAATATCTGTCAAATTCTGTCTGACCAGTAAGGCAAGGTCTATCACGAGATTTGTACATCCTCTTTCATTTGTATGGCTGACCAGAACAGATGCTACACATTTTAATGCCTGGAAGACTGTGAAACCAGTTGTGTGAATTATTTCGACAAAGACTCTGTACCGGAGAACACAATTTAATCTGACACCCAAAAAATAGCACATTTTTAAGATATTGTTTTCTCTTATGTGGACAAATAAAAACATTTAATGAAATCGTTGCTGTTGAACCCATTTATTTTAAATCTGTGTAACAAATCATGTACTAAACATTCCTTTGAATGTTGCTTTTTACAGCATTGTTAAAATTCACTGAATAGTATATGCATTTTTGTTTATTGCACAGTTATAAAGCGCTAAACAAATAGTACATGCAGTCCATTGTATTAAATAATTATTTCTGAATTGTATAAAAAAAAAACTGTTAATATATAATACATCTCCAAATCAGAAAGAGCTGGGACACTGAGTGGAATTTACAGGAACGCTGCAGTGTCTTATACACAGTTCACAAAAATTTGGGAATATTGCATTTTCACCTTAATTAATGTATTTTTTGCGAGCAGTATATTTACACTGAATTTTATTTCATTGCATATAGGATGAACCTGAGATTTATTTTATTGTCTGTTCAACTTATTTTATTGTATCCAATGATGTATATTCTAAACTTTTTCTGCGTTTCAGTCCTGCAACATATTCCAAAAAACTTAGGATTTGCAGGAATGGATGTTTATTATAAAATATATTGGGTTCATTCTATCTCCAATAAAATAAGTAAATTTAAAAGTAAATGTAAGAAACATGTATGATCAATATGTATACTGTCCCAAATTATTCTCATCTGAGGTTGTACATTGAAATCAATAATTAGGTTCAGCATATCTTGTTAATGCAACTTTGTGTTTGAGAACGTGGATGCATGACTTTTTAAATTTGTCATTCCACATTTGTTAAACCACTGGTACATGTTTGTCTGTAACACACAGATGTGTTTATTTAAAACATAACAAAAAATTGACAATGCCTCCATCGTGCCATCTGTGGTTCTCTCTTCTCAAGGTTAGTTCTATACACTATGTGCTATATGTTCGTTCTGCACATCCAATATATTTGGTGTTTAAATGCATTGATCCTGTAGCCTAATTGTTCACAATTAAATGAGCCTAAAGGCACCACAACAAATCCCCTACGTCTGAGATAATGCCAAGCCCAGCTCCTACAGCTTTATGTATCATGTAAGCCACTTTGCCTTCTCTTTATGGAATTGCTCAACAAATGTTTTGGTCAGTTCCAGATACAAATCAGGGTCATGCGGCTGGTAGTCCAAATACACCCGTCTGATGGTCTTTTTAGGTACAGCCCTCTCAATCTGTGTTCCCTCATGCCACTCGTTGAAGGAAGTGATGGTGACGATCTCAGGCCGCACGTTCAGTGCCGCCTGTAGCCCGGTTTCATAGTACCGGCCGTTTACTCTGTTGCGAGTGTTGTGGTTGTTCCAGGGCCGGATGCTCGTGTCAATATAGCCAGGACCTACACTTGGCACAAACAGCATATTGTTAGCGTCGCAAAAGACCTTGAGGCCCTTCCAGTTCTGATGTGAGGACCCATAGGAGAAGCCATTAGAAGCAAAATATGTATACATTCCATTAAATCCTCCAGAAAGGATATCATTCTTGTGCCTCTCTTCCACAATGAGTGCAATGAAGGCACCATCATATGGTGTTCCGCGAAGACTGTGTGAGCCTGTAGAGGTTAGCAACTCTGCCCATGCCTCGGGTGGAGTCAGGTAAGAGTCATAGATGTAGAAAAGCGGCAGCGCTTTCCCACCACTGGTGGCAAAGCGGTAAAAAGCCCCATGATCTCCATATCTACATGCATAAAGAAAACCATTAACACTGGGCAGCTTTTTTGACGTACACCTAAAGTACATGGAACTTATAGTTTTTACAGTTTACTTTAACTTTTGACAATGAATTTCAACCTGGTTTTAGTGCTTTTTGCATGGGTATTTATTAATAAATGAAATGCATTTTTTAAATGTGCGTTTTCCATACAGGCCCAATAAACAATTCCAATAAACAAAAGTGGGCTTAACAATTCTAACTAATTATAACACAATATAGTTTACAATATTTATTTTTACTGCCATAAATATTATTTGTCACATTTTGATGTTTTGTTTAAAACACTTTAGTTTATTCACATGAATATAGACGTACTTTGTACGATATGCTCTGTGTTGTGCACCTTTAGGTTTATATTTGGATTTTCTCTGTCAAATGATTGTACTCTGCTTAAAGGTTTAAAGTGTTTAAAAGGTAATATTGCGTTGCTTGTTCTGGAAATCAGGTTAGTTGTTTTAGTGGAATCATTCCCACTTGGTTGTGTGTAGCCAGCGATGTGTGTGGTTGCTGTGATTGTGTGCCTGTAATTAAAGAACGATGGTCTGTTGTGTATTTTCTGGAGGGGATGATATGTATAAAATTCACATTCAGTGTTCAGATACTGTGTAGATGGGAAATTCTACTTGTGTTTGCTGCAGTATATCGGACATATCCTTTGCATGCACATTTCTTTTGAAAATGCCGGTTATAATTACATTGCAGCAGCATAAAATCTATTATTTGACTAAAGTTATATCCAGTCAGACTATAAAACAGACAAAATTTCATTTGCAAATTTCAAACCAACCTGTCAATGATGTATTTGACGTTGTCATGTACACTATGATCAGTCCTCCCTTTATAGGCCTGGATATGAAATGCCACCTATAAAAGGGACACCATAAACTATGGCAAGCAAGAAATGTGTTGCCATTACTGTAACAAATATGTACAGTACAGAAACACTCATGTGACTGTCTTTAGAAATGTGTCACTATCTCTTTAAATATTCCCTTTTTTTTAAGATACAACATATTTTAAAGTAATCAGTCTTTAGAACTGCAGCTTGTATGGTTCTGTCCTTGAGGGGTTGACACACATTCTATGAAAGGAATTAAAAAGTCATAAAATCACCAGTAACAAAACCCTGCAAAGCAAAAATGATTTAGTATTAGATGTACAGACCTTAAGAAGACTATTCTTAATTCTGATGCTTGTGAGGTAGCTGACCTTAATCTCTTTCAAATTTTTAATTGCAACTGAAGGTTTTCATTGTTCCTCGCATGAATACACTCTTAGCCTTCAGATGCTCAAGGTATTTTTTCACAGGACTCCTATTAACCAGAGTATCAGTTTTATTGTATGAGCTGTATGGAAAGAGCGTTAGCTTAGGGTAAACATTCCTTCTATAATGGAAATACTTCTGGCTTAAGAAGAATTTGAAAAAGGTATGGGTAAGGAAGAATACTTTCAATATTGTAGTTAAAAAGCCTCTGGGTATTAAATGCATTATTGCAAGAGAAGTACAGTGGTACCTCGGTTCTCATTGTTAATTAATTCTAGAATGCTTGTCAAGAACAGACAATGGCAAGTACCGAGCATTTTTCCATCCATAATGAATAATGTAAATTGAAGTAATCCATTCCACACTTCCAGTAAATCCAGACTGTATAAGGCATCATATATATTAACGGAGTTGTATTGTACAGGTGCTGCCTGATTTATAGTGGGGATATGTTTAAACAAATCCATTATAAATTAAATGTCTCTTTAACAGATGAGTTAAATGTAGTCAATACTGTATCATAACAGAGCCTATTACAAAATAATACTTACTTGCATTACCCTACTGTTGGCAAAAATCATTAAAACGCAGCTTATTTAATAGAACTTCGGAAAAAGTTGGGACAGTATGGAAAAGGCATACAAAAAACAGCGTTTCGTACATTTATAGTATGAACAGTATGACGGTATGAACCTTAGACATTTCATGTCTGGTCGACTTCATTTAATTTGTTAATAAACATTCATTCTTTCCTTTCAGGTCTGCAGGGGCAATTTAGAGCTAATAATGAATGAAACGGTTATGCCAATCACTGTAATCATGATTTGTTACAAAATCAAAATGAAAAGGCTGAGACTTTGATGAGCAAAGATGGCCAGAGGGTCCCCAATTTGTCAACAAATGTGTGGTAAAATTATTGAAATGTTTAATAAAGGAAAGATTGGAAAGACTGCTAATTTCTCCCTTTGCAGTGGATAATATCATTAAATGATTAAAGCAATCATGAGACATTTCAGTGTGTAAAGGCCAAGGGAGCAATCTTAAGAGCTGTAATCCTTCAGACGGTAATGAATCAAGAACAGTCAACAATAGCTGATAGCACCACATGGGCAAGGGATTACTTTGGCAAAGTAAATTAACATTTAAAACACACACTTGAAACTTTACTTTGAATTTAAAATTTTACATCCTAGGCATCTAGGATGGACTATCAAATAGTGGGAACATACTTGGCCAGATGAATCAGTATTCTAGGACTTTTTTGGAAACAAATGGACACAGACCAAGTCATGTCAAATCAAATTTAATTATACAGCACTTTTTTTACAATGGAAATTGGTTCAAAGCAGCATTATAGAATCCCAATGCGGCGACGTGACCAGGCCTTTAGCAGGTTGTGGTCACTTAACTGTTGTCCAAGTGGTGCTCTAAAAACAACATGGGCTTTATAGACATCTGGACTAGTTTTGAGGGTAAGCCTGCTTAGTTATTTAGTTAGCCTGTCAGTTTATTTATTTTATTACTAATTTATATGTAATTATTCATTTGTTATTGTTACAATATTAAATTTACAAATAAAATTTGTTATTTAATTACCATCTAGGTCACCCATGGAGGATGGGTCCCCTGTTGAGTCTTGGTCCTCCCAAGGTTTCTTCCTACCACTTTCATGGAGTTTTTTCTTTCCGCTGTCACCCTAGGCTTGCTCAACTTGGGATTGTGATAATGCAATATTCTAGAGCTGCTTTCAGACAATGCACCATTGTAAAAAGTGATATAAAATCTAATTTGATTTAATTGAATTGAATTGAATTGAGAGTAAAAGACCAAATATGAAAAGGACAACTCAGGCTGTTTTCAGCAACAAGTCCAAAAGCCAGGGTCTGTCATGGGGCTGTGTCAGTGCCAATGGTAAAAGTTATTTACACTTCTGGGATGGCAGCATTAATTCAGAAATGTACATTGAGATCTTAGAGAAGCATGATCTCTTCTTGTCCAGGGATACCCATGCATTTTTTTAACAACCATGCAAAACAACATGTTGCGTACAATACAAAGGCATGGCTGTGGAAGAAGAGGGTATGGGTACCCAATAGAGAATGTGTGAAAAACTTTAAAATTTGTGAAATGAAAGATTTAACAGCACCTGCACTGTTGCGCACGTTAAGATGTGTTTCCAAGAAGAATGGGATTGAATTGTTGTTTATGAAAAAATAAACTGAAGTTGATCAGACAAAACATGAAATATACTGGGTTCATACCATCTGAAATGAAATAAGTCAATTTATTAAAAAAAAAATTCAATACTGTCTCAACTTTTTTGGGGTTGCAGTTAGATTTCAGTACTATAGGGCTATGGAGTGTTGTGCCTACTACAAACTGAATAGCAGGCATTCATTAAAATTATGCACAAATCATTGTGCAAGACATGTTTATACACACTGTGCAGAATGAATATAAAGCTATGAGTGTAGCCAGTGGTATGATGGATGTCAGCATTTCAAAGCAAGCTTTAATAATCGGTTTAATACCAATGCATTTGAATGATATTCCTTCAGGCAGCCTCCTAATTGAATTGTTTTCATAACCTCATCCTAGATGCACTTTTGCTATTTCATGTTCCAAACATGTTTCTCTCTAAAATGGCTTTATTAGGCATAACATATCTCCAAATGCATTAGTTACAGCACAGGCTAACATAAATAATTTCCTAGCACACTACAAAATGTAAAGCTTATGTATTATTCATTCTCTTTGGTGTATGCAGCATAGGTGTGAATGTCCCTGAGTGTTCAGATTTAATGCAGTCAAAGATAACCCATCTATAGACGTCACAGGGTCATACTGATATAAGGAATATGCGTTCTGCGCTCATGGAAATTTCTTTTAGCTCATAAGACAGTCTCTTACCTCGTTATTAAACCAAAGCAATTAATTGAGGTGACAGGCCACAACCAATTTTATTCTGACACTTTAAACAAATGAATGTGACTCTGGCTGTGAGTGCACATAATTCATTATCTGAGGATGTACTAGAAAATGCACCACTGCAAAGTTATGCATACCCATTCATTGCCTTACGGATTTATGTGTATAAGCAGTTGGAATGTTCTAATTTCAGTGTAACAGTCGCTCCAAATCCTGTCAGGAAACCGAGACAGAAATGCAACTACTGAAAATCACTGACAATGTCATTTCTGAGATGCATACATCCTTTATGCTGAGAAAAGCCTTGAGAGATGAAGTGCACAGCCAGGGCTATTCATTCTGAGATGGCTGAAGTCAGTGAAAGAGCCAGAAAGGACAGCCAACGGTAAAGAAACAGCATACGGAAGCTGTGTTGCACTATCCTGCAATCCAAGCCCCACCCCAGGGACTGCTCCTGATAACAAAACATAATTAATAATGATAATAATAAATAAGGTGTGGGCAGCACGATGGCTCGGTGGGTAGCACCGGTGGGTTCAGTCCCAGGGTGGAGCGGCCTGGGTCCATTCTGTGTGGAGTCTGCATGTCATCTCCGTGTCTTTGTGGGTTTACTCTGGGTAATCCGATTTCCTCTCACATTTCAAAGACATCCGTGTTAGGTAAATGTCTCTAAAGTAGCCCTTATGTGTGACTGTTTATATGACAGTGTTGGTGTGCCCTACTATGGATTGGCACCCAGTCTAGGGCTGTTCCTGCCCTTGCACCAATAGTTGCCGGGTGGGCACCGGCTGGCCCATGACCCCGTGTTCATTAAGTGGAAGATAATGGAGGGATAAATAAGTTTAAAACTCCTCTAGGTTAAAACGTATCTGAAGCAGAAGATGCACAGTAACATTCTTAACAGACTGGATGTACCAGTTCTCATTAGGCACTTTATTAACAAAAGCCTGGAAAGCAAGACTTTAATCAATTGTAATTCCAGGTAAGACATTGGATTATTGGTAAGAGTCAGATAACTACAGACATCTGACTGTGATCAGACTATTCAGTGCATATAAACACAGTGTCACCACACTGTTAAAGTTTAGACACACTGTGTCTCTGTCTCTCTCTCTCTCTTTGGCATTATGTTTGGGGTCTTAAGTGTCAGCAAGCAAGTGTTAGCTGGATTGATATAAAGCACTGTCAGTGAAAACACATCCTCTAAAGCAATGAATCACAATTCGCCATCCTACATGCTTCAATATCTGATGAATTTGAGTTTGCCGAAGGCTGAGGGAACTGGATGACGTAGTGCTTTTGGCCATTAGGCTCGCTACATATTTGTGCTGAGAGAAGCCTTGGCTGAAAGCAGTAAATCACAGAGCCAATGGCATTTAATACTTAATCTCTTAAAGGAGGATTTTGACAAATCTGCTCGTCAGCAGCCACTGTATCATGCAGGGGCTTTCCTATTCCATAAAATCATGGCCTGCAGGGGAATTCAAACCCAGGTCACCATGGTGGTGGGCTAGAGAATTGCCAGTGTGCCACCCAATACCCTTAAAAAATTGAAATACATTGTAAAATAATCAACTTCGATTATCCAAACCTGATAATGCTACTAATTGAGAGGACATGTTGTTAACCAGACACAGTAAAGTAGGTTGTTGTGCTAATTTACAGAGCAAGTTACAGTCGCTAAGCTAAGTAGGGAAGCTAACTCCAGACAGGAAGGTAATAAATTCATTGCTATATAAATGAGTAACCTTTGTGTCACCATCTGAGCATACTAAGTAAACAAACGCCTTAAAGGTCACTGGGATGTTGTGTTTAACATGTGGCAGTTGAGCTTGTGTTTGGTTGTAAGTATTCTGTAAATGTCACAAGAAGAGGCTGTGTAAATGCAGTGGAAAGGTTAGCTTACCCAACCACCTAAATCCCTTTTCATTACAGGACTGTACCATTTATTCAACAGTTACTTTTTCATAAATTGTACAATTTTAGATTAGTCGATGGGTTCTTTGCCAACATACCTAGGGCATCACTGATAGGTGTCAGTGCTGCCCTTACATGCTTCTCTCTATCTATTTGTTCAACATCAGCACATAATAATGGCTGCTGTTAAACTGTGACTTTATATAACAATAGTTTTGATTTATAAACTCTAAACACAACATGCAAATGCTTTAAGCTAAGGTCCACAATCTAATATAGTCCTTCCGGATGCTATTAGAAGGAAGAGAAATGTAATGAGCTGCCTGTTTAAATGCCAGACAAGCCCAGATTAAATATGTCAACATGCTTATATTAATTGACTTAATTTAACTAATTGTTTTAAACCATGGGTATATGCCATATACTGTTACTGAGAGTCTCTTATGTGCTCTTTGCCTTGATGACAGAATTCTGATGTTACACGGTTTGGATTACAGAGGAGCGTAATGGATTACAGAGGGTAAAAGTTTGATGAGGGTGTAACACCAGAAGGAAAACGAGACCATGAGCTCCCTGAAATCTAGATCACAGTACATTTTTAGTGACACAGCATATGCAATAAAATGATATGAGGCATAACTGTTTACCCTTATTACGTATCCTTTTAAATCATGTAAGTAAGCCATATTTGCTAATGCCTTTACCTTTAAATTGTGTCTAAGAGCAGCATCCAGGATTGACGGTACCACATCTTCAGAGGGTTCCCCGTACTCATCAGCCAAACCCACAGGATACCAGGAGAGCACCAGCACACCTTAACTCACACAACAATGAACACTTGCAGCCCTGGACAGCATATGCTCATTATTCCCACTGAATGTACTAAATCTGCCTTTGTTAATTTAACAAAACCGTAAACTCTAAAGAGATTCATTCTGATACTAGCAAGAAAAGCAAGCTATACACTGGGGTATTACTGTAAACTTGTATTATTGTAAATGTTTATACTAGGTCTGTTACAGGATCCAGGAGTCCCACCACAGACAGGTAGACACTGACACATTACACAGATATGTCATTCATTAAATGTCCTGAACTTGAGCACACTGCTGGACTTGCCCACATCCTCACCTTGCTTTCTCAGTGTTTTATAGCTGTTATTGAGAAGACATTAATTATTATTGATGCATCCTTCTTTTTATGGGTGAAATACTATTGTAGATAAATCTTGAGTTGAAAGCAACAACTTGGATTTGAAAGCCTATGAAAGATGGTTATCTTAAAAAGATGGTTTATTTTAAATAGGTGATTAAGAGATCTTGGTGTTTATTATGAGCAGTACTATTTTTTGTAAATCATGCAATTATGATGCCATCTTCTGTATATTTGCATTGATATTACATTTACATTTAGCTGATGCCTTAAATTGTTACATTCCAATAAATCCAGGCAATTCTGGGTTAAGAGCCTTGCTCAGAGACCCAACAGTGGCAGTTTGATAGAGATTTTAAACTCTGCGTTTCCATGTTATTATGTGAGTATCTTTTTCATGTTGTATTTAGTAAACTACCATTAGATTTGGTGTTTTAACAATATTATCATGACCACATATAACATATTTTTAATTTGAACCACAAAACTTTTTGTCACTCCATAAAACTTTTTCAGTGCTGCATACTAATTTCATGTACTATCTTGTTGCATTCTAATAAAGATACTGGGAAATAATTAAACATAGTCATTATAACATTGCTAAAACTGTGGTATATACAATCTAATGGTGGTCTAAGACTTTTGCACAGTATTGAAAGTGGTTTAATATACTTTTCCTGTAATCATGCATGCACTGGTCAAATGCAGTGTCATAAGTCTTGTTTTTTTCCAGGTCAGGGTCACCTTTTGCCTTCGAGTAAGTATGCTCTGGATAGGATGACAGAAAATAGCTCTGCAAGCGTGGTCGATAGTGGATGAACTCCCTGTCGGTGCTCCTTTTGCTCAGATACAGCCATTCATATAACTGGATGCACCTGAGCACCATTTGATAAGTCTCATATATTTATATAATTATAATTAACAGCTTGAACTGATTGCTGCCAGTCATTGAAAATAATGGAATTCCAGTTTGTATTACATACTGCTGACTACATATCTGACTACAAATCCTATTTTCCCTAAACTCCTTAAACTCCTTGTCTGAATTGAAACAACATTCTTAAATATATAGGCTTTGTAATCAGGCAGGACAGTACAATTACAATACAGTTTATTTAAGTACATTGAAAGTAAAGTTACAATGGCTGAATGAGTCTCTAAATTGTGACTTCTTTGAGGGTAAACAGATAATTCTGCACTGCACTTTTAACCTGTTTGTTTACACCCCGGCCCAAACTGCATGTGGAGTTCTCTTTATCAGAGAGAACTCATCTTAAAGAGCTTAGAATATTTTGTATATAACTGATTTTATTGCAGTTTATCAGACCCCCATACATCCTGTAATGTCAATGAGCCAGAAAATAATCATGAAAAATGGGCAATCTGTGTGACTAATAAAATGGAGTTGGAAGTAACTGCTACAATGTTTGTTCGTTAAAATGATGATTTGATTTAATTTATTTTGTGTCCTAATAACTGCTTCAAAGTATATTAAAGTTGGTTTATAATGTAATGAGGTGGTATAGAAGTTGCCTTATGTAAATAAACTTACTATAATTCTCCTGATATGATGTTAAAACGCTGGAGAATGTGTCTTTTGTTCAACTGTACCTGCTGCTGCTGTGCCAATTTGCTCCATGTGGGACTCCAGTACTTCTGGATCTCGCGAGCTGTAAGGGCCCAGCTCGGGGTAGAAGCTCGATGCTATATCCTCAGGGGGTATATGCCTTCCTCTTGGGTAGCTGGCGGCGATTTTTGGATCCCAGTGTGCCACCAGGGTATGGTCCCAATGCAGATACCTGTCGTCCGTCTGTGGGTTCCCGTACCACGCGTGGTAAAATATATGCACGTCGTAGGACATCCCTTTCTCAATTCTCAAGTTCGAGTCCTGTGGGTTTTGACCTTCTTCCACTGGTCCCTTAACGGATGGGGACTGCACATGGCTGGGTACTGCGCGCAGGACTTTCTCCTCCATGGCTGGAGACATGTCAAGCATGGCTGCTGAGAATATCTCACTCAGCTTTAGAGTCCTTAATCCCATCAGAGTCCCAAACACAAAGAGCGCGAAGAGAGCCACGACCACGCAGGATCTTCTCCGTAGTAGACGAGCCATGCTTTCAAAAGTCTCTTCCAGTTTCAAGCAGATAAACACACCGACCTTAGAAATGTATCCAAGTTTGTAGAGAAGGAACTGTCTTTGTACAAAGAGCACTCAGGAATTCATGTCTAAGGAACAGAAGTCATGATTCATGTCATGACTCGTGATTAGTAAATGAAATAAAGATGCGCAGTGCCCTGGTCATGTCATGCAGATAAGCGCCACATTTGTGTCATTACCTTTACGATCAGCAGCTGCGTAAAAATGTCAGAAAAAGAAGAAAGACACGTTGCACAGTAACGAAGTATTTGGCGCACGCTGGAGCAAAGGACATTATCTCAAGTCCCATAATAAGCATGGGATCCAAACCCTGCTGTCTGTATTGCCTGCAGAAGAAGCAATCAGCCGGTCATTATCTTGCATTACCTAATGGAAGAAAGAATCATCACCCCAGGTGGTTTAATCTGCATATATACATCCCATCCTGCACACGTCCCATACAGTGAGGAAGAGCGGGCTACACCTGACACAGGACTCAAATTCACTGCCGCTGCATATTTGCTGCGCGCTCATGCCATGCCGCTGAAGTTTACTGCCTCGGGGGCGCGCCTGGGGGCGGAGTCTGAACATTTCGTCTTCATGTCTTTGCAGACGTTACGGAGCACGTCTCTGTATTTATATCAAATTAAAACATGTATTAGTATATTCGTTTTTAAGTTTGTATTAGTATTTTCCCTCTTTCCTTTACTGAGAAAGCTATTCACTAGTCAATTTAGAACGTGCTTTCGAGGTCGGGCAACAAGCTTAGGCTGCTGTGATGTCACAATTCATTTTTAAGGTGTCTGATAAAGTTAAACTAGAGTTAGGTTTTAGTTCAAGATTTTTCATTTCAAACCATATAATCAGCCCAGGAATTTGAGTGAAAAGTTTAAACTTCCCATAAATGTCATTATTTATAAGTATTTGGTATGTTCTATCATTTGCTGAAATGGAAGGATGCATTCACACTGTTCTCTAGAAGTCTGTCCAAAATCTGATGATCCATGTTTTCTTAGCATCATTTCACAAAACAAGCTTCTTGTAATGATACTAAATGCTTGGTTTTCTGTCCTTAAGTGTCACATAAGTAGTCCAAGTAGGTGACACAAGTAGGAAATTGAAAGAAGTAGGAGCAAGGAATCTCTTTGGCTCTGATTCTGAAATCAATACTTTACCAAACCAAGCTGGAGAAACACATTGTAATAACCAGTAATCTAACAAACCAAGCTGGAGAAATACAGTCTAGTAACATTAAGTCTGAAACGTCTCAATAAGAGAGAAAAGCTAAGTAAAAGGACAAGTTACCTAAATTATAGACAGGTGCTGAAAATCACGAACAAGAGATAGAGCGAGGGAGAGATTAGACACGGCTAGCTTAGCACGCAGGGTGGGATTTGAGTCCATTGGAACAAGAGGGTTTGAGGAGTGACACAATTCCCAAAGTGCCTATGGAAGCTAAAGGGCACTGATACCATCCCTGCAGATGTGACAAAAAGAGGTCTGGGTCTGCACTGATGGAAATACAGGATGTTAGGTGGGCACACCAATCCCCAGGCAGTTCTGGACATGAACAGTGTGGGCAGATTGAAATGAGGAAATTATACTGCTCACAAAAAGTAGTAGAGATCAGTAACCAGTAGGTTGCATAATTTATGTGTTCAGTAGTTTTAAATTTTAATTGTTTTCTGCCTGTCAGGTTTGAACAGAGATAATTGGTGAATAGCCAGAATTCCCTGGTTGTTGTTTTTATGGGAGGGTGGCAGTGGTGGTGATCAGTCTGATGTTTATACCTCTCTGACACTTGCTGATGTGCTGATGGACAGACTTGATGTGTTGTATGCACTCATCTACAGCAGGCACGCAGGGTGTTGACGGGTCCTGAGGAACAAAAGGTGGTTGGTATCCCAACACTCACTGCAAAGCTGACATGGCAGTGGCAGAGTGCTAGAGTGGACTGTGGTAGCCTAGTGGTTAAGATACTGGACTATGGACCAGAAGGTCAGGGGTTCAAATCCCACCTCCGCCAAGCTACCACAGTTGGGTCCCTGAGCAAGACCCTTAACCCACAGTTGCTTGGATTGTAAGACTGTATGAATTGTACGTCGCTCTGGATAAGGTTATCTGCTAAATGCCATAAATGTAAATGTAAATGTAACTTGTGTCCAAGTAGTGCTACCTACCCATGGATCACCTCTATTGATTCATAGAGCTAATCTAGAGCTTAGATCTGCCTCCGTGTCTCTTTTAATTTGCCTGCTGGATCCAGTGATACCCAGCATGTTGTCAGTCTTGCGGTCACATTGAATTGAAGAAAGGACAGGATGCACTCACCAGGAGTGTTAGAGAAAAAAACTCTAATAGAAATGTGATAATAAATAGGTATGAATAGTGAGCCGTGTTCACATATTCCCTGGAGTACGGCTTGAATTGGGGGTCTTATGTGTGTGATCTACTATGAACACCAAAAGGATAGCATACCAAACCTAGCATACCATATTGGCTACACCTCTACAAAGGTGAAGCAATGCATTTTCTGGTTGTGTATACTTGTCAGGCAGGCGGTTTTGGGCTGATGGTGAAAGGACAGTGTAGATTACAACTTGCATATCAGTCTTCTGATAGCAGCACTGTGACTTGCTTTCCCAGATCAACTTTCAACGCTCAGTCCTGTGCTGTTGTGAGGAAGGCTGAGGAAGTTTTTCTGATGCAGAAACACTATATGCAATACTATACGACTGTTTGTCTGATTGTATAATAACTATCCCTGATTTTATGTGACACAGCTTGGCTTGCTGTCAGTATTACAATTTAGTCCATTGATTTCAGATAAGGTTAAAGTCTGACCCCTGGAACCCCAGTTCATGAATAGACAGTTATTTTTCTGGATAATGAGAGGATCAGCTAAGCAAAGGTGATTTGTTTTTGCCAGCTATGCCTTTACTTAAGCAATACACGAGAGGGAGTGTGTTATCGCGAATAACATCACGGCTGTGATTTGGTTGTAGATTAAATCACAGCCTTGATGTTATTCGCGAAAACACACGACCTCGAGTGTTCTATTGCTTTCATACAACAGTTTTTTTCTACAAAATAAATGAAGAAAATAAATCAAACAACATCAAGAAATTCATAATAAATATGCTT